>WFMF01000279.1:0-230548 GCA_011033025.1 Beroe forskalii | reverse complement strand
CGGAGCTGAAATACGGGGGAAGTGGGGGGAAAGGGACCCAAAGGGGAGCGGGGAAGTGGGGGGGACGGGGACCCAAGGACTGAAAAACGGGGAAGTGGGAGGGGACACGGAGCCAACGGGCTAAAAACGGGGGAAGTGAGGGACAGGCCAAACGGAGCTGAAATACGGGGGAAGGAGGGGACAGGGGCCAACAGCTGTACGGGGGAAGGGAAACGGGCCAACGGAGCTGAAATACAGGGGAAGTGAGGGACACGGAGCCAACGGGAGCTGAAATACAGGGGAAGTGAGGGGACACGGAGCCAACGGGAGCTGAAATACAGGGGAAGTGAGGGGACACGGAGCCAACGGGAGCTGAAATACAGGGGAAGTGAGGGGACACGGAGCCAACGGGAGCTGAAATACAGGGGAAGTGAGGGGACACGGAGCCAACGGGAGCTGAAATACAGGGGAAGTGAGGGGACACGGAGCCAACGGGAGCTGAAATACAGGGAAGTGAGGGGACACGGAGCCAACGGGAGCTGAAATACAGGGAAGTGAGGGATACGGAGCCAACGGGAGCCGGAATACAGGGGGGAGGGGACACGGAGCCAACGGAGCTGAAATACAGGGGAAGTGGAGGGGACACGGAGCCAACAGGAGCTGAAATACAGGGGAAGTGAGGACACGGAGCCAACGGGATGAAAAACAGGGAAGTGAGGGACACACGGAGCCAACGGGAGCTGAAATACAGGGGAAGTGAGGGGAATGGAGCCAACGGGAGAAAAGTAGGGGAAGTGAGGGGACACGGAGCCAACGGAGCTGAAGTATTAGGGGAAGTGAGGGGACACCGGAGCCAACGGGAGCTGAAAATACAGGGGAAGTGAAGGACATGGAGCCAACGGGAGCTGAAATAGGGAAGTGAGGGGACAACGGGAGCTGAACAGGGAGCGAGGGGAAGGGAGGGGACACGGAGGGGAGGGGATACGGAGCGGGAGTTGAAATACAGGGGAAGTGAGGGGACACGGAGCCAACGGGAGCTGAAATACAGGGGAAGTGAGGGGATACGGAGCCAACGGGAGCTGAAATACAGGGGAAGTGAGGGGACACGGAGCCAACGGGAGCTGAGGGGAAAGCCAACGGGAGCTGAAATTGGGGAAGTGAAGGGGACACGGGAGCTGAAATACAGGGGAAGTGATGTAGTGAGGGGACACGGAGCCAACGGGAGCTGAAATACAGGGGAAGTGAGGGGACACGGAGCCAACGGGAGCTGAAATACAGGGGAAGTGAGGGGACACGGGGCCAACGGGAGCTGAAATACAGGGGAAGTGAGGGGACACGGAGCCAACGGGAGCTGAAATACAGGGGAAGTGAGGGGACACGGAGCCAACGGGAGCTGAAATACAGGGGAAGTGAGGGGATACGGAGCCAACGGGAGCTGAAATACAGGGGAAGTGAAGGGACACGGAGCCAACGGGAGCTGAAATACAGGGGAAGTGAGGGGACATGAATAACGGGGAGCTGAAATACAGGGGAAGTGAGGGGACACGGAGCCAACGGGAGCTGAAATACAGGGGAAGTGAGGGGACACGGAGCCAACGGGAGCTGAAATACAGGGGAAGTGAGGGGACACGGAGCCAACGGGAGCTGAAATACAGGGGACTGAGGGGACACAGAGCCAACGGGAGCTGAAATACAGGGGGAGGGACACGGAGCCAATGGGAGCTGGGAAATAGGGGAAGTGAGGGGACACGGAGCCAACGGGAGCTGAAGTACAGGGGAAGTGAGGGGACACGGAGCCAACGGGAGCTGAAATACAGGGGAAGTGAAGGGACACGGAGCCAACGGGAGCTGAAATACAGGGGAAGTGAGGGGATACGGAGCCAACGGGGGCTGAAATACAGAGCTACTATAAAGCCGGGGAGGATATATCATGAAACACGACTTCGCAAGTTGCAGGTTTGAGAGATTTTAATCACAAGATGGTTTGACTCACGTTCTCTGGACTCGGAGTTCCTAGTGACTTGTTTGGCCATGAGAGGAGGAGGCTCTGAGGAGTCGCTGCGCGGAGAGGAGAGCGAGAGAGGGTTGGGGGAGGTGTAGTGGACGGAGCGAGGGGAGGGCAGGGACCGGGGGGAGGACATGGGGTGCGGCGAGCTACGGGGGTTCGGACGAGCCACACTGGTGGACCCCGTCCCGGGGGTGGACCGGGCGCTGGAGGGGGGCGTGTTGCGAGGGGGTGCCAGAGAGGGCATCTGTCTGAGAAGGGGCAGGGGAGGGAGAGTGGGCGAGGGGGGACGGGGAGGGGGAAAGGTGGAGTGGGATGGGGCCGAGTAGAGGACGTTGTCAGGGACTGCGCCCTTGTAGTTCAACTCCTCGATGAGGACACGGTGTGTCTTTATCTGCTGAATTCGGTGCGCTGGGAGTGATTTAATGATTAGAATAAAGTTTCGAATAAAGTTTCGAATAAAGTTTCGAATAAAGTTTCGAATATAGTTTAGAATAAAGTTTATCATATATGCTTCTGAAGAGTAAATTTCATAGTTCGAACTGACCAATTAGTAGGTCGCTGAGTACCGCACTACATAGCCGATTAACCTGAGTGAGCGGACAAGGAAGACTCGTAGTCAGCTAGGTGGAAGTTGAAGTAGTCCAGGTTTATCTGATTCTCACTCCTGAGTGCCTGGAGCACGGCAGAGGGAGTGTTGTACTGTAGTGGGGGGAGACCGAGAGGGGATTTCACACCTCTCTCTTCAAATAGGTCGGGATGGTTGCAAACCTGATGCAGATACATTGGTTTAGAATTCTGCAGACTTGCAGTCTGAAGCATAGCTGCCGACTCTTGAAAATCCTTTGGACACTTTTTTGCCCCATTTGGGAGGGCAAATAGCGTTGAAGGGAGGGCAATTTCCGTGGGTGTATTTGAGAAAATATATGGCGACTTTTCAAAATTGATTCGAGATAGTGCTTGATAGGTAAATTTTCAAAATTGATAGGAGATAGTGCTTGGTAGGAAAATTTTCAAAAAATGGCGACCTTTTTTTAGGGAACGACTAAAAATGTGATCCGAGATAGTGAATATTGGGCAAATCTTCAGATTTGTGAGTAAATTATCAGAATTATAGGTAAATTTTCAGATTTGCCCTCCAAAAAGGTGGGCAAGGTCCGAAAGGAGGGCAAATGGAGGGCATGGGAGGGCGCCCTCCCAAAAGGAGGGCAGTTCGGCAGCTATGGTCTGAAGAGGATTATGGAGAAGGGCCACTCCAAAACTCTCTTCACTATTCCAAAAATCTCAAGTAGGACCCCAAAGCTCTTTACTCCCCCGATGATTTCAATCATCAGTACTATGCCCATAGTTATACGAAACCAAGCAAATAACCTTGCGGAGTTGCATGAGGATGCCAATGACACTGATGAACCTCCCAGAAGACAAGGTGTCGCGGGTATCCTTCCTCTGCAGGAAGGCCTCGTAGAGAGCTCTTTGTCGTTTGGAGAGCCCACACATCAACACACTCTCGCTCTTCTTAGGCAGCTGCAGCTCCACCTCCTTCTTGAGACGCCGCAGCAGGAATGGGCGGAGTATCTTGTGGAGACGCTCCACCAGCTGGGCGTTGTACTCCTCAGTTCCTTCCACCATGTCCACTAGAGGGTTGCCAAACCACTCCCTAAACGCGCTCTGAGACCCAAACACAGAGGGCATCAGGAAGTGCATGAGCGACCACAGTTCCATCAGGTTGTTTTGTAGGGGTGTCCCAGTTAGCAGCAACCTGCCAAAGTTATACGTTGCTTACATCTTTAAAATGATTTGACTTCTCTACAGTAATCTCTTTTCATGGATGGGCAAACTCATATAGCAGTCGGCAGTTTATAAACTGCCCACTGCGATATGAATTAATATTAAAGATTGGAAATCTATATTCCAGGAATTGCATGGCAACTGATTTCAGCGAACCTGCGCTGAGAGTTGAAGTTAAGGAGGAGCTGCCAGCGCTGTGACTTGAAGTTCTTGATGTTGTGAGCCTCGTCAAGGATCAGGTAGTACCACTTCTTAGACCGGAACACCCGGTAGTCCTGGATAACGAGCTTGTAACTCGTCACACACACGTGGAAGGTGTTCGGCTTCGTCCACCCCACTCGCTTCTCTCGTCTTTCCTTCTGAGTTCCGTAGTATGGCATGACCTGGTGACAGATTAGAGTAGGTTTCTAACTGCACTCAACATGACATCAGGTTGAAATAGCCATATGTCGCGAGTTTGATTATAATTTTAAGGAATGGGAGCATTGATCAGCCAATAACTCAATAACTTATAGAGGACCAGCGTAAATTGGACACGAAATTCGTAATTTTTAATTCAATTAATTTACATACGATACCTTGAAAGACGGCAGCCACTTTTTGAACTCTAAGTCCCAATTGAGGAGCACCGAAGTTGGTACAATGATCAGGTGAGGTCCCCAGATACCTTTAAAACAGGCTAAGTGAGCCAGGAGGGCAATGGTTTGAAGTGTTTTACCTGAAGGAATTATTGAGGATTGTTATTAATGTAGAAGATATATCGAACATCTCAGCTTAAGTCCCTATTTGAACTAATTGACCTATGAAGTATGATAAGAAAGCTGATATGTACGTATGTACTGATACATGGACAAGGTCAAACCAATCTTGCTCTACACTCCATCTCACCTAGCCCCATCTCGTCAGCGAGGATACCGTTGAGTTTCCTGGCCTCCATGGCCACGAGCCACTGGAGTCCTACCTCTTGGTACTCTCGCAGCTTACCACGGAGGAGGAATGGTAACTTGGGCTTAACCACACTCGTAACATTCTTAGGTTTCACGGCAGATGCACCGCTGCAGAGCTTACCTAGGGGTGAAGAATCAGTTATTAAAGTATTTAAGTATTAAAGGGTGTCTCCCTGTACCTACTGTGAGTATTATATTTATAGCCAGAAAATAGTAACAGAATATAGAATAACTAAGCCTCTTACTGACACTGTTTACACTTGAATACGTTACACTCACCTAGCTCCTCGTCTATCTCCTTGGCACTGGAAGGAGCAGTAGAAGGTTCCTCATCCGCCTCCTCCCCATCACTCCCCTCCTCTTCTTCCTCCTCCAACTCACTGCTCACTGCAGTGGAGGAGCTCTCCTCGCCCTCTGTTATCTGGTCTCGCTTCTTCATGTACCGGGCGATCAGCTCGTCTAGGGGCACATCCTGGTCTGCCTCCAGGTCGTTTATCTCATTGTCTGCCCCCGTGCCGCCCTCTTTAGCTTCATCTCGTTCTGCAGCCGCAATGGTTTCCTCGTCATCTTCCGAGCTGTCATCCGAAGCATTATAGTCCGATCCCATTTCCTCGTCTTTTTTCTTGGGACTTCCACCTTCCAACATAGCTGCCACGAAACTTTCATCAAGAAAAATATTATGAACATGACATGCAAATAAGTTGATAGAAGAGAGCTCCATGAAACACATAGGGTTTCCTGGACCTCTCTAATTAAGATTTTCACTCAGCCATCAATAACATGATATAACGCTCCTGATATCAATTAATGGCAATGCAATGGTTTCATCAGGAATACATCCCTAGCAGTGCTTAAGTGTGTCACGTAAAACAGCAAAAGCAGCTCCCTCACCAGGCGGTAAAGTTTTGATGAGCTCGTTAAGGTCCATCTCGTTCTGTTGTTTGAGGTCAGCGATCTCCTGCTCCACGTCACTCTCTTCCTCCTCTGCTGCAGCAATAGTTTCCTCGTCGTCCACGGGCTCCAGGGTCTGCGGCTTAAACTCTACATCTCCTGCAAATACCGCGTCTAATAGCTAACTGGGTTAAATAGACAAGCTTCATGTAGCAAATGATGTGTATGTTCCGGATTAGCTGAAATTTGTAACAAAACAAATAAAACACATTAGTATATCAGGGCAATCGAAATGTTTGAAGTATATACCAAAAAGAAGAATCAATAGCTTGTTATGTCTGTGATTCACTATTTCATGCTGTCTGTAGAGATAAGAAATCAAATAATTTAAGCCCAACATCAATCTGCACCAAAACATTTCTAGAGCAAGTCAGGCCTGTTATGGCAAAATATGGAGCAAACTCAAATCGTTGGGGTCATTTTATGTTTGTATGTGACAAGTGCTCTGATGTTGTAAAACAGGCAAAAACTGGTAAAATGAACATCAAAGAATCAGTTGTTAATGATGCTGGTGTAACTTGTACTATAATCCCCAGTGGAATCAATGCAGAGCCAAACCTTCCAATACAGAAAGTTGATGCTGAATTGAATTGTTTGCTGTTAACTGATAGCCAGGGATCAAGTTTTTGTGATACTGCCACAAATACTATGGACAAAAGTAAAACAATGATTGATGCAGTTACCATGACTGAAAATACAGTGAATGAAGGTTGCAATGTTCCCAATTTTATGGAAAATGATATGACTCTGAGCCATGTTCCTGTTGACTCTGAAGCACTTCCTCTTGACAGTGACTCAGACAGTGTTGCATCAGATTTAGCTTCTAAATCTGAGAATGATGTGATATTTTCTATGATTGGAAATCACATTGAATCCTTGTTTAACTCCATGAAGGATAATCTTCTTTCAGATGTTGATCAATTCATTTCAGAAAAGCTGTCACTCTCAGGTCTTTTGGTGCCCTCAATGTCAACATCCTGCATACCAATTGCCTCAAGTTCACCAGACATCCCTGAAGAATCAAGCATGCTGAGCTCAACTCCCACCCCAAAATCATATGCAGAATCAGTGCTGTCCTCTGACAAAAGCCCTGAAAACAGCCAGCAAGGTATTGACTTCTTGATTTCTGAAGCAAAATCAAGTTCCTATAAAAGTGATACAGATATCAAGAAAACTTCAAAAACCAGAGAAGCTAAAAGTACCAGTGGAAAGGAAGGCTCTGAGGAAACTGATCATGTTCTTGTAATGAAAGGTGAAGGGGCTAATCTGCCACAAATTATGAAATCTGTTGAAATCAAACTGGCTAACATTCCACTTACATTCTTGAAGATTAGTGAGAGTGGTAAAAAACTACTAGTTGGTTTCCCAATGATCACATGAAAGAGAAAGGTTTGAAAGCTCTTAATGAATACATTGAAGTCCATGAGCGTGGGCTTGATTTGTCTGAAGCCAAGAAGATGTACCCAAAACTGACAGTCACAAATATTCCTAACTACCTTGTGTCTCACATCTTAGAGGATAAACAAAGTTTCTCATTGAATGAAATCAGGGACAAACTGAAGGATTATCTGAAGCTAAAGTTTTTGGAAAAAGATTGTTTCATCAAAGACCAAGTCTACAAGGAGAGTAAGGAATTTTCAATTGTTTATGTCAGTGTTGGCAAGGAATATACTACACTTGGAATTAAAGTATCTCCAATTATTCGAACCCATCTACTAGAGAGTTGCAATCAGTGGATCTATATTGGCAACACAAGGTGCAAGGTAGCAGATAGATTTAACGTGAAGCAGTGCTTCAAATGCCAGAAGTTTGGTCACATGTCAACAGAATGCACAGAGTCACACCCTGTGTGTATGTACTGTGGTGCTACAGGGAAGTGAGGACACAGGTAGCAGGGGGCTGAAATAGAGGAAGTGAGGGGACACAGGAGCCAACAGGAGCAGGCTGGAGGAAATACAGGGAAGTGAGGGACACAACGGGGCAACAGGGAGCTGAAATACAGGAGAAGTGAGGGGACACAGGCCAACGGGAGCTGAAATACAGGGGAAGTGAGGGACACAGTAGCAGGGGCTGAAATACAGGGGGACTGAGGGGATACGGAGCCAGCAGGGCTGAAATACAGGGAAGTGAGGGGACACAGGAGCCAACGGGAGCTGAAATACAGGGAAGTGAGGGGATACAGGGGCCAGCAACGGAGCTGAAATACAGGGGAAGTGAGGGGACACAGGAGCCAACAGGAGCTGAAATACAGGGAAGTGAGGGGACACGGAGCCAACGGGAGCTGAAATACAGAAGTGAGGGGACACAGGAGCCAACAGGAGCTGAAATACAGGGGGACTGGGGATGGAGCCAACAGGAGCTGAAATACAGGGGAAGTGAGGGACACGGAGCCAACGGGAGCTGAAAAATACAGGGAAGTGAGGGGATGGAGCCAACGGGAGCTGAAATACAGGGAAGTGAGGGACACGGAGCCAACGGGAGCTGAAATACAGGGGAAGTGAGGGGACACGGAGCCAACGGGAGCTGAAATACAGGGGAAGTGAGGGGACACGGAGCCAACGGGAGCTGAAATACAGAGCTACTATAAAGCCGGGGAGGAGAATCAGATATCATGAAACACGACTTCGCAAGTTGCAGGTTTGAGAGATTTTAATCACAAGATGGTTTCACTCACGTTCTCTGGACTCTGAGTTCCTAGTGACTTGTTTGGCCATGAGAGGAGGAGGCTCTGAAGAGTCGCTGCGGGGGGAGGAGAGCGAGAGAGGGTTTGGGGAGGTGTAGTGCACGGAGCGAGGGGAGGGCAGGGACCGGGGGGAGGACATGGGGTGCGGCGAGCTACGGGGGTTCGGACGAGCCACACTGGTGGACCCAGTCCCGGGGGTGGACCGGGCGCTGGAGGGGGGTGTGTTGCGAGGGGGTGCCAGAGAGGGCATCTGTCTGAGAAGGGGCAGGGGAGGGAGAGTGGGCGAGGGGGGACGAGGAGGGGGGAAGGTGGAGTGGGATGGGGCCGAGTAGAGGACGTTGTCAGGGACTGCGCCCTTGTAGTTCAACTCCTCGATGAGAACACGGTGTGTCTTTATCTGCTGAATTCGGTGCGCTGGGAGTGATTCAATGATTAGAATAAAGTTTAGAATAAAGTTTAGAATAAAGTTTAGAATAAAGTTTAGAATAAAGTTTAGAATAAAGTTTAGAATAAAGTTTATCATATATGCTTCTGAAGGGTAAATTTCATTGTTCGAACTGACCAATTAATAGGTCGCCGAGAGCCGCACTTCATAGCCGATTAACCTGAGTGAGCGGACAAGGAAGACTCGTAGTCAGCTAGGTGGAAGTTGAAGTAGTCCAGGTTCATGTGATTCTCATCCCTGAGTGCCTGGATCACGGCAGAGGGAGTGTTGTACTGTAAAGGGGGGAGACCGAGAGGGGATTTCACACCTCTCTCTTCAAATAGGTCGGGATGGTTGCAAACCTGATGCAGATATATTGGTTTAGAATTCTGCATACCTGCAGTCTGAAGAGGATTATGGAAAAGGGCCACTCCAAAACTCTTTCACTAATCCAAAAATTTCAAGTAGGACCCCAAAGCTCTTTACTCCCCCCGCTGATTTCCATCATCAGTACTATGCTCATAGTAATACGAAACCAAGGAAATAACCTTGCGGAGTTGCATGAGGATGCCAATGACACTGATGAACCTCCCAGAAGACAAGGTGTCCCGGGTATCCTTTCTCTGCAGGAAGGCCTCGTAAAGAGCTCTTTGTCGCTTGGAGAGCCCACACATCAACACGCTCTCGCTCTTCTTAGGCAGCTGCAGCTCCACCTCCTTCTTGAGACGCCGCAGCAGGAAGGGGCGGAGTATCTTGTGGAGACGCTCCACCAGCTGGGCGTTGTACTCCTCAGTGCCTTCCACCATGTCCACTAGAGGGTTGCCAAACCACTCCCTAAACGCGCTCTGAGACCCAAACACAGAGGGCATCAGGAAGTGCATGAGCGACCACAGTTCCATCAGGTTGTTTTGTAGGGGTGTCCCAGTTAGCAGCAACCTGTCAGAGTAGTTAGTTGATTACATCTTCACAATGATTTGACTTCTCTAATCTCTTTTCATGGATGGGCAAACTCATATAGCAGTCGGCAGTTTATAAACTGCCCACTGCGATATGAATTAATATTAAAGATTGGAAATCTATATCTATATTCCAGGAATAGCATGGCAACTGATTTCAGCGAACCTGCGCTGAGAGTTGAAGTTAAGGAGGAGCTGCCAGCGCTGCGACTTGAAGTTCTTGATGTTGTGAGCCTCGTCTAGGATGAGGTAGTACCACTTCTTAGACCGGAACACCCGGTAGTCCTGTATCACGAGTTTGTAACTCGTCACACACACGTGGAAAGTGTTCGGCTTAGTCCACCCTACTCGCTTCTCCCGTCTTTCCTTCTGAGTTCCGTAGTATGGCATGACCTGGTGACAGATTAGAGTAAGCATTCAACTGCACTCAACACGACATAAGGTTGAAATAGCCATATGTCGGGAGTTTGATTATAATTTTAAGGAATGGGAGCATTGATCAGCCAATAACTCAATAACCAGCGTAAATTAGACACGTACCAGCGTAAATTAGACACTTACCAGCGTAAATTAGACACGAAATTCGCAATTTTTAATTCAATTAATTTACATACGATACCTTGAAAGACGGCAACCACTTTTTGAACTCTAAGTCCCAATTGAGGAGCACCGAGGTTGGCACAATGATCAGGTGAGGTCCCCAGATACCTTTGAAACAGGCTAAGTGAGCCAGGAGGGCAATGGTTTGAAGTGTTTTACCTGAAGGAATTATTGAGGATTGTTATTAATGTATAAGATATATCGAACATCTCAGCTTAAGTCCCTATTTGAACTAATTGACCTATGAAGTATGATAAGAAAGCTGATATGTACGTATGTACTGATACATGGACAAGGTCAAACCGATCTTGCTCTACACTCCATCTCACCTAGCCCCATCTCGTCAGCGAGGATACCGTTGAGTTTCCTGGCCTCCATGGCCACGAGCCACTGCAGTCCTACCTCTTGGTACTCTCGCAGCTTACCACGGAGGAGGAATGGTAACTTGGGCTTAACCACACTCGTCACATTCTTAGGTTTCACGGCAGATGCACCGCTGCAGAGTTTACCTAGAGGGGAATCAGTCATTAAAGTATTAAAGGGTGTCTCCCTGTACCTACTGTGAGTATTATATTTATAGCCAGAAAATAGTAACAGAATATAGAATAACTAAGCCTCTTACTGTTTACACTTGAATGAATTCCACTCACCTAGCTCCTCGTCTATCTCCTTGGCACTGGAAGGAGCAGTAGAAGGTTCCTCATCCGCCTCCTCCCCATCACTCCCCTCCTCTTCCTCCTCCTCCAACTCACTGCTCACTGCAGTGGAGGAGCTCTCCTCACCCTCTGTTATCTGGTCTCGCTTCTTCATGTACCGGGCGATCAGCTCGTCTAGGGGCACATCCTGGTCTGCCTCCAGGTCGTTTATCTCATTGTCTGCCCCCGTGCCGCCCTCTTTAGCTTCATCTCGTTCTGCAGCCGCAATGGTTTCCTCGTCATCTTCCGAGCTGTCATCCGAAGCATTATAGTCCGATCCCATTTCCTCGTCTTTTTTCTTGGGACTTCCACCTTCCAACATAGCTGCCACGAAACTTTCATCAAGAAAAATATCATGTACATGACATGCAAATAAGTAAATAGAAGAGAGGTCCATGAAACACATAGGGTTTCCTGGACCTCTCTAATTAAGAATTTCACTCAGCCATCAATAACATGATATAACGCTCCTGATATCAATTAATGGCAATGCAACGGTTTCATAAGGAATAAATCCCTAGCAGTGCTTATAAGAGTGTCACAAAACAGCAAAAGCAGCTCTCTCACCAGGCGGTAAAGTTTTGATGAGCTCGTTAAGGTCCATCTCGTTCTGTTGTTTGAGGTCAGCGATCTCCTGCTCCACGTCACTCTCTTCCTCCTCTGCTGCAGCAATAGTTTCCTCGTCGTCCACGGGCTCCAGAGTCTGCGGCTTAAACTCTACATCTCCTGCAAATACCTCGTCTAATAGCTAACTGGGTTGAATATATATCAAGTTTGGTGTGCCACAGGGTAGTTTACTAGGCCCCCTTCTTTTTAGCATATATATTAATGATTTGGTCAGAGCATGCAACTTATCAAGTCCTTATCTCTTTGCTGATGATGGAGCTCTTCTATTTGAAAACATATGCCGTAGGAGTTATCTAAGTATAAGAATTGAAATGCTCACTATAGTAAAATGGTTGAGTGTCAATAAGCTATCCTTGAACGTAGATAAAACTAGAATCATCATATTTGATAATGCTAACTTTTCTGTCAAAATAAATTTAGGAAATAATTACCATATTAAAGAATGTAAGTCTTATAAATACCTTGGACTGATGGTTGACAATCTCCTTAAATTTGACATCCATGTTGATTATATTAAGAAAAAGATTCAGAAAAGGATAGGAGCTATGTATAGGGGAAGTAGTCTATTGCCTATAAAATATCGTAAAATGTTTGCAAATTCACTGATCTTACCTCATTTCGATTATCTAGATACAATCTATGGTAGGGCATCAAAATGTAAACTTAATGAGCTTGATATTTTATATAAGAAAGTGGCTAAAATTGCCCTAGGAGTTGAAAAAACTGAAAGCAGTATTAATGTTTATAGAGACATGAAATGGCTCCCATTGCATTTAAGGCGTCAAGTCCATCTTTCTAGTTATATGTTTAAAATACTCAATGGCCAAAGTCCTAGTAACTTTATCAATAAATTTAATTACATCTCAGGTGGGAGCAGAGATGGTGCATTATGTAATCTTTACACACCAAGGTCCAAAAATCTGAAAAATTTTTACTATTTAGGTGCCAAAGCTTGGAATAATGTCCCAATAGACCTAAGAAATATAAATGATCCCAAGATATTTGGTAAAAAGTATAGATCACTTCTTCTAGACTCAGTAACCAATGATACTGGCTATGTTGTCAACAATGCATTTGACTACATCTATAAGTCTTCGTAAATTGGGAGCATAACCTGAATTCTTAAATTATATACTTGAGATCATTTTTGTAGATAAATACAGAGAAAGGCTTCCCACTACACTTGATTACAAATGATAGCACGACATCTTGCAATGACCATAGTGACCAAACATGCTTTAAGCATTCATTGAGACTGTTACTATTAACAGCTGCATTTGTTTTGATTAATTTATATAATAATATTATTGTTGAGTATCAACTACTGTACCTTATGTTCTAAATTATTTGCATTTACTTTTATGACCGAGAAAGTTTTCAATTTTAATTTCTAACCTTCAATAATGCATAATATTTTAGTGCTGAGGGTTTTTTAATTTTTAACCTTAATTTATTTTATTGAGTTACTGACTTGGGCACGTCATTTCATTTATGCAGCCTGACCTTGGCAAGTCACTAAAATGCAACTTTATTCTGTAAATATGTTCAGTTTAAACCTACAGTATGTACTATTTTAAGAGGGTACACATTATTTATGTTTGAGAAAAAAAACAATTTTGGCCTTTTCCGATATGGTTTTACATATATGTATAGGTAGTCCTTTGGGGGTGGCCCTTTCAACAGTCTTAATGATTGCCTTGGTGCTTTCCCTCAGCACAACCAGAGAAGCCTCCTTTATAATTAGAAGCAGTATATATTTTATCCAATTGTGCTGTAAAACATATAATTGAATTGAATTGAATTGAATAGAGAAGCTTCATGTAGCAAATGATGTACATGTTCCGGATTAGCTGAAATTTGTAACGAAACACATAAAACACATTATCAGGGAAACCGAAATGTTTGAAGTATATACCAAAAAAGTAGACGAAAGTAAAGCTTGATCACTTGGCTTTTGTTCCGAAATATTCTAAGAATTTTTGCCCTAGCCAAATAATACATTATTGAGATGAATCTCTCAAAACATGCTCTTACCATCTTGACTTGACGGAGTAAGCATGACACTACTTTTAGGGCTTTTCGAGAGGCCTTGTGCCAGCCACGATGAAAACTGTTCAGTTTGTCCCACGATAATGTTTAAATGGTTGTCCATAAGCTGCCGTCTCCGCTCTTCCAGTTGTGACCTGATAAATCATTTCTCAGTTATTGTCTTGAAAATAAAGCATCTTCAACAGTTACGTAAATTGCTGGGTGGGCAGAATATCCCCAAACATTTTAGACCACAAAATGGTATGAACTGTGGACTTTTCGACAATGTATGTGTGGATATAACCTTTGCTGATCTCTTAGGTATCCAAAAATTTGCACAAATGTCATTTTATATTGCTAACTTAAAATCTATTTTAACTTCTTTTCATGTTAGCACCAATTAACATTAAATCTTCTTTCAGGCCAAAACTGGCATGTGGACATACAGTAATAATTATTAGCGCATTCCCAGCCATGCTCTAAGCGTATAATATTTGCTCACAATGAAATCATAGGCAATTTTGGCCCATATAAATTTATACCTAGGCAAGTCACAAAACAGCAACTTTATTCTGTAATTATGTTGTTTATTCCTGCAGCATGTACTAGTTATGAGGGTACACATTATTTTCGTTTGAGAAAAAATGAAATTTTGGCCTTCCCCTATGATATGATTTTAAAATATTACCCATATTATGTCTATTGTTAGTCTTTTGCGGGTAGCCCTTTCAACAGTCTTAATATAATTTCCTTGGTGCTTTTCCCTCAGCACAATCAGAGAAGCATCTTTTATAAAGTTTAATTTTATATTTTATCCAATGGTAAAAACACTATCTTATCATTGAAAAATCAGCTTGCTAAAAATCTTTTATCTATTTGGAATAACTTACTCTTGCTTGAAGTTGTGAACCTTTTCAACTCCAGCCCACATCTTCATTACATCTTTAGAAATTCTGCTCGCTATCTTCTTTAATTTCTTCTCTTGTTCTACCATTTGTTTCCGTTTAGCTGCTTCCTTCTCCTCAAACACTTTTGCTACAGCATAGGCTAATTTTCGTGCTGCTGCTTTCTTCCATTTTCTCTCTTGCTGGAAATCTGTTGATAACCAGTGCATTTCTTCAAGAAGATAGTCCCAGTGACACTTAATTTTATCAGGTTCCTTGACCTTAGGAAGCCGCTTGAGCGACCACATGCCCTGTTGTTTGAGGACAGCTACTTGTTGTACAATGAGTGCCTCCTGTTTAGCTTTCTCCATGACACCTCCCTCCGTCAGAGCAGCCATGCTGCTCATGAATGGTGTTGCTGAGTGCTCTTCTTTCTTAACCTCAACCTTAGGCATGGCATGACCTGTTGGTACTTGTTCTAAAAGTCCAGCAAGAGCATCGGTAGAGGCACATTTTATCTGTTGTATGTAATTTTCCAGGAAAGGGTTAGACTGGTTTGTCCAAAGATCAAGATCCAGAAGGTTGCCATCGTTATGCAGAAAGAAAAGTTCTGCTAGATGGTTTCTAAGATTATCCTGAAATATTTGTAATTAAATTACTCATCAGAGCTTTTGATATTTCGAGTATGTAGAGTTGATAATAGTGATTATCGAGATGTTAAGATATAAGTGGCAGAAAAGTTGCACCTTCTTAAACGTACATCTGGGGGGGGGGGCACATCTATAAGAAAATTCATTATGCACATGGGCTGCACCATTGAAATGTATACCAATATAGGAAAAACATTTGATATATAGGTACCTGATGCTTCTGAATCTCATTTCTTAAATCATTTACAAGATTTGTCCTTTCATATGCTGGTCTTTTTATATTTCCTTCAGGTATTGTAGTAACATATCGCTTCATAACTCATATCTAATATTTCTCCTCTGATTGTGAATAAATTGAGTAAATGAATGGAAATTGCAAGCAGTACAGTAACTAAGTATTTCTTTATCATTAAATTTTTCTTATTATTACTATTTAATTTTTCTTGTTATTAAAAGAAGTAGTAGCCGATTTATAATTTATTCTATAACAGCAGGCCCAGAGGGCCTGTTAATACATAGCTCACTTGGCTGCAGCATGAGCCACCTCGTTTGCAAATTCTCATTATTATGATAAACTTTTCACATCATCAAAAAGTTCCAATCATAACCTTAGATCCCAACTAGCCAGCATCTACCGCAGTATGTACGTATGTACTGCGGTACACACTGTGGTACTTGTCCTAACAAGTCAGCACCTACCGTGGTACATACCGCAGTAGGACGTGCCAATTAGTTGGAAAAAAAGTTCTAGAGTATGTACTGCAGTACTTATCTTAACTAGTCAGCACCAACTGCGGTACATACTGCCTTTGTGCGCACATTTTTCCCGATTTTCTTGGAAAAGACTGGAACAATGGTCAATGATCAAGCAAATTGAAAGCAAATTGAAATATAGTTCTCATTCGGAGTCAAGGCAACCAGAGTCAAAGCAACCAGAGTCAAAGCAACCCGAGTCAAAGCAACCCGAGTCAAGGCAACCTGTGAAAACCAGTGTCAAGCAGAGGCAGGACAAACATAGGCGGGGCGAACAAGGAGTCAGAGCAAAGGATGGTTCACATCATAGCATGAAGGAAATTATGACTACAAATGAGATTGGTGTTGGCCCCTGTTGAGCGCTGATAGTGATCACGTGACCTATAGACCTGGCATGCAAGGATGGACAGATAGAGACTGTCTGGTAGGGCTGATTGGGTTCTGGTTCGCTCTCTACATGCTACAGATATGGTCGGTCTTTGTGTCTATAGACCTAGCATGCCATGCTAGGTCGATAGACCGACCATATCTGTACACATCATTTCCATGATGCTGCTATGTGATCCGTTCTTAGCTCTGACTTGTCCTGCCTCTGTTTGACGCTTTTTCTCATGACTCAGATTACTTTGTACTCTGGTTGTCAGGTTGCCTTGACTCTTGTTGCCTTGACTCTTGATATAGTATTAGTAATTCCAGATGAGAACCACATTTGAGTTTGCTTTTAATCTGCTTGATCATTGACTATTGTTTCAGTCTTTTCAATAAATAAATGCTTGTCCAGAGGTGGTACATACTGCAATAGGTGCTGACTAGTTAGAATTTGTACTGTGGTACATACTGCCGAACTTTTTCTAACTAATTGGCAACTACCGCAGTAGGTACCACAGTAGGTGCGGACTAGTTAGGATAAGTACTATGGTACGTACCACAGTAGGTGCCGACTAGTTGGGGTCTAAATAACACTCTTCACATGTTCCCAGAGGAACAGAACTACTCTTCCCTATCTGCAGATGCATGCCGACCCTGATAACTTCCAACCTTTGTAAATCCGTTCAGAGGGCAGTTTTTAGCCCAAAAAGGAGGGCAAATCAACGAAAAAAGAGGGCAATATTCTACCAAAAAATGGTGACCTTTTTAAATTTTTTTGAGACCGCCTCAAAAATCAAACCGAGATTAGAGATAGTGCTTATAAGGTGAATTTTCAAAATTATGGGTGTATTTCAGGAATAAAAGTGTATTTAAGGTGAATTCTGTGAAATGGTATTTACAAAATCAATCCGAGATAGTGCTTATAAGGTGTACAGTATTTTCAAAATATATGGTCGTCCTTTTTTTGGAAACCACTTAAAATACCTATTTATACAATTAAATTTGAGCTTGCCAAGATATCAATAGAAAGGAAGGCTAAGCTGGGCTAAGTCGCGCCGTTGCTATGGATACAGATATTCTGCACGTGCAGATTATGATCAGTTCTATGCGAGTGCTTTCTGATACGTTGTTGACTGCTGCGATTTAGCGTTTGAAAGAACGACGTGTTTATTGCTTCATTTGAAATTCAAGATCTGGAAATAGAGAAGGTATGGCTGGCATCGTGGAGGCTATTTCTGTTAGCATCTCTTCATAAATCTGTGACAGACTCGGTCGATTTAAATCAATGCTGATGGTAACGGAAAAATGTGAATTTACAGCAATTTGAGATTGAAGTATTGAACGAAATCAAATTGAATCAAATTTGGGCATACATTGCGATTTTGGAATACTGCTCTTGGCGTAAATCAATGCTTTGATTCAACGTTCAGTATGAGTACGATACTCGGTTTTAATTTTCAGATTAAAATTCATCATACAAGAGCAAATTATAATGATCAAAACTTGCACGGTCAGCATTACTAAAAGTAACAAACGAACAATGGTGAATTCTGCTCCTTCATAAACTTTTTGAGAGCTTATTATTTGGTCCTGTATATCTAGCAAGCCCAACGGGCCTATCTAGTTTCTAATAAAAGAAAAATATGGTTTGAAGGGGAATGGTCTAAAGAAACCCAAAGGGTTTTTGACACAACATCTAAAAGTAGTCCCATGTGGTCGTTAAACATAGAATTTTCTGGCCCCGGGCCTCTCTCCATATCCTGAACAATTTAACAGTATAAGTACTTATATGCTATACAGTAACCTTGAATACAGGATCTAATACCTCATTTAGTATGTGATATTGCGTTGTTAGACCAAGAGACCAGTTCATGAAAAGGTTTACAGTTCATGAAAAGGTCTACAATAGCACATGATAAAATAGCTTATTTATAAATTATAACAAGTTTGAGACATGAAAAAGTTTAATTGGTCAAAACCCAAGCCTAGCCCTAGACTAAGCCCTAACTTACTCTGAGAATGAAGTCAGGCTGTGATTGAGTCCGTATCAAATTCCTGGGAATAGTTCTTTTAAACACTGTACAGTGTCAATTTAATGCTAAAAAGGGATTAAAATTTCATTCTCTTAATAACTTGCTACAGCTTCCACAGTGTGAATAGAAGTAATTGAATGATGTGGTCTATTGAGGTACTCACGGATTATTATTCTGTGAATGTACAAGTGTTTCATCCAAGTCTAACACTAAGACTTTTCTTCTTACTGTCACTGGGAGGAAATATAAACTTGTAAAACAATCATTAATCAATTACCACTATAGCTCTTTTATGATCAGATAAATGAATCAGAAACGAACTTTGATAACAAGAAATAGATAATTAAACCAGCTCAATGCACATGGAGATTATAATTTCATCATTTAACATTTTGTTGATGTGATATAATCAAGAAAAAGTTATTTTTTATTGAAATACTTACATAGTCTTTCAAACCCCCAAGGCTGTTCCAAAGGAATTGATTCATATTTTACAGCCTGATATTCCAAAGTCTGAAATGAAATACAATCACTCACTGGAAGAAATTACCCATGTACATTTTATATGAGACTTCTGCTCAACCCTATCATTGAATAGGTAGATAGCAAAAGAGTTTACCTATTATTGTTCTGATCCTATGATGAGTATAAACGTTAGTAACACATGATGAAAAAAGAATTAGGGCCCAGCTATCTTAAGTGAGTAATTTCATTAATATGTTGCATAGCTGACTCACAGATCAGGAGCAAGACATAAAGACCAGAGCCATCGAATTCTAATGGATCTACTACCAGCCACAAAGTGTTTAGCAGTAATAGTTATACATAATGAATTTGAGTAACTACTTGACTACATGCTTGACTACAAAAATGACTGTATTTGTTCTACAAAGAAGAATTTGAGTAACTTACCTTTACATACAAACTTCTGATGACATTATATATGAGCTGTATCCCACCAAACAGAATGATGAAAAACCCCTTTAAAAGGCATACCACTCTCATGTTTAATTCTGGTCTACATTACATAGTTTCCTGAGCTAATTGAAAATAATTGTTATTCAACAGATAGGTCAGATTGTTCATTTTGATTTTACACAGACTCTGTAGTCTAAAAACAATCAATCTACATGTGCAATATGGCCTGGTAGCAAGGATAGATTGCAAAGCTATGACTCATAGAATCCTACAAGATTGATATACAAAGGGGCATGAAACCAATCCCAGATGCACTGCAAACAGTTTAGGATGGAAGTGATTTAAGGTTCAACAGGTAGAAACCAAGGTAAAGGAAGCATCACTGAACCAAGAATGCCCCTGAGTAGAAGGAAAACAGTGTGCAACTAACCCATATGTTTGCACATGGATGCATCAAAAGATCTGTAAAAAGAATGCACAATTGACAGTCCCCATGAAATGCTGTATTTTGTTTTTCATTGAATTTTGAGAATTTTCGTTGAAATCTATGCATTCTTTTGACAGATGTTTTAAGGCTTCAATCACCCTGTTCAAATTTTCAATGAAAAATATGAATCAGATTCTGAGTTGAAAAAACCTGACCTCCATATAAATTTTGTAAGATACAAATGCACCACAGAAACATTGGGCAACTGCATGTTGCATGGATTATGGAACAATAAGTCACAAACTATGATTTCCTGACATAGCCAGTGCTATAACCCTTTTACTGAGCTATAACCCTTTTACTGAACTATTTCTTTTACTGTATAACAACAAATAATGTCAGGTGAGATGACTATTTACACAATTTGCACAGAATTAATATAGCTATGAATTGAATTGAACAATTCCTGACAGAATCAATTATAATAGCCAGTAAACCCTTGTCCATGCACATGTCCATGTCCAAATATGTAGGATACAAACGTCCAAACATAGATAATGGATAAATTTGCAATAAGAATAAAGATAACACAATTATCAAATAACTCAGCAACAAATTTTGAAAAAATATCATCCCCCAATCAATTAAAAATCAGGTTTTGGTTGTCTGACGTCGTCAGGCAACGCCTGACAAGGTTTTCCTAAGCCCGCATAGGTGTGTGTACGCGCGCGGCGCTTCCCTACGGAAGGGATATACGTGTTTAGCAAGACAAGGTTTTGGAATGAGATTTCAACATTAAGATTGTACATTTCGATGACATGACATGACAAATTGTTTTACTTGTTATTTTACTTTCCTAAAACGTTTAGCCCAATGTGGCTGTGGCTTGAATTGCGCGCGGCGCACTATTGACTATAATCCAGCAGCTGGAACATGGAAGCGCGCGGCGCGTACACACATTCACACCTATGCGGGTTTACCACTTTACCAGCTTAGGAAATAGGAAAGGTGACAAGGTGTGTGTACGCCTTCCCAAATTGCTAAACACGTATACCCCTGTTATCGTCGCGCGGCGCGCTTCCTCCCGTAGGGAAGCGCGCGGCGCGTACACACACCTATGCGGGCTTAGGAACTTCCCAAAGGAAGCGCGCCGCGCAACGCAATTAACAGGGACATCCTTGTTTAGCAACGTATTAGCGCGGCGTTTGTCAATTAGATTGCTAAACACGTATATCCCTGTCTGCGTTGCGCGGCGCGCTTCCTCAGAACAGGTGTGTCCCGTAGGGTAGCGCGGCGCGCGTACGCACACCTAATACCTATGCGGGCTTAGGACTCACTTAGATTGAGGGACTTAATGACATATGATACTGAACAAGCACTTCTCGTTTAAGGATCAGTGAAACTTAAACACTGATACGACGGCACACACCATCGCGCCGCGTCCGCAAAAGAGGGCTCTGCATCTGGTTAAAATAAAATTATCCCAAATGGCAAAAGGAATATAATCCAAAGCCTTTTACTTGTTATAACGTAAGTTCTGAGCTGTAATTTTATCTTTGTATTACCGCTTACCAGTATTTTATCTAAATTTTTATATAAATTTACAATTTTATCCAAATTTCCAATTATTGGCTAAAGGAGGCATTGACCTAATATGTAATATTGTTTACATTTATTGTGGCCTTGAGAATATGATAATTCTTGTGGAATTTTTGCTGGGGAGGAAAGTAGTATTACTAATTGAGAAAGCTCGAGCTGTTTTTGACTTTTTTCCTTTGAATGAATAATTTTCCCTTATGTGAAGCTTTTTATATTTTATATTTTATATTTTATAATCATTGGCATTAATATATTACTGGTATATGTGCTCATTGGTGAAAAGCAACAGGTCAAAGGATGTAAAAAGAGTAGTTTGATTGGGCTCAACAAAGACCCTTCTTGTCAATTGTATATCATGGTTTCAATCTCCTAGATGTTTCACTAGTTATACCTCAGAGGAGAAATTTTCTGTATAATTTAATTGCTGTGTTGTAAATACTGATCATTGAATTGAACATATCATGAAGGATCACATTAAAGATCATTGTATTGAATTGAGAAATGAGGAGCAACTTAGCTCCTGATCATGTTGAGAAAAAGTGTCCCAACTAGGTCTACAGGAAATGTTTGGTTCCTTCTTATTCAATTTAATTCAATTATAAATTTTTACAGCATTGAATTGGAATATATTCTCCTCACTACTGTCGGTTGTATAATGATGCATCTGTGGTGTGCTGAGGGCACACCACAGATTTGTCCTTTTAATCTTAGTTTCAACCTGTTGATGGTACAGTTATTCTGTGGATTAAAAACTATCTCACAAACCGAAAGCAAGCAACAAAAATCTCAGGAATAAAGAGTATGTATGTAAGTTTTAAATTTGGTGTGCCGCAAGGTAGTCTTCTTGGT
Source organism: Beroe forskalii (assembly GCA_011033025.1). Classification (NCBI taxonomy): domain Eukaryota; kingdom Metazoa; phylum Ctenophora; class Nuda; order Beroida; family Beroidae; genus Beroe; species Beroe forskalii. The sequence continues at coordinate 208,383 of WFMF01000279.1, read as the reverse complement.
CCTCTGCTGTTTAGTATATATATCAATGATATTGTCAATGCATTATAAGTGACAAACTTGCCTTCATCCCAATTAATTTTAAAACCAATCTTAGCAATATAGAGGCCATATGGATAAAGATAAAAAGCTGCAACATATACATTTGTGGGTTCTACAGATCTAGTGGTTACTGCAAGCTAGATAACTTCATAGACTACTTTAGTGAGTGTATGAATAAACTTAAGGGAAAGAAAGTAATTTGGATAGGAGATATCAATGTCGATCAAAATAAGATTACTAGTACTGATTATAGGAAATTAGACTCTGCTCTGAAATCTTTTAACATGGTCCAGACTATACAAAATTACACTAGAGTTGCTAAAAAAGGTAATAAATTAACCTATAGCACAATCGATGTTATTATCACCAATTGTTATTCTGATTTTGTTGATTCAACTGTCCTTAGTACAGAGATTTTAGGGGATCACTATTCACTGAAATGTCAACTACAGTTTAAGGTTGAACTGCCACCTAAGTTTGAAAAAGTAACTTTTCACAACTATTGTAACAATAATATTAAGGCTTATCAAACATATCTTGCTCACACTGATCTCACACCTATACTCCAAAGTAATCAAGTTAATGAAGCTATGTCTATTCTTGACCTAAATCTTAATCAATATCATGACCACTATTTCCCACTTAAAGTTGTTAAAAAGCACCCTAAATTTATTTTCAATCCTTCTAAAGAAAGTTTATCTGCTATCAAAATGAAGAAAAAGGTGTACAAAAAATTTCAGGCTAAACTAAAAAAGGTTAAGGAGTCAAACTGTGATAGTTGTAACACCTGCAATGTATGTATCAGTGCTCATATTGCATGGGATGAATATAGGAAACAGCGCAACCTAACTAATAAAATCACAAAAGCTAACAAAAGAGAAAATTTAGTTAATGATCTCAAAGCCAAAAGTGCAAAGAATGATCTAAAAGGTATATGGCAATCAATTAAGCTTGCTGCTAATGAACCCACTCATCAATAGTTGGATTAAGGTTACAATTCCAACTAGCTCACATTTAACCACTGCTATGGCCACAAATTAGTGAATTCATAATTGAAACCAGTTACACCACATCCAGAAGGCATTGAGCTGTCGACCAAGCATAAATTTGATCCTTCCAAAGCCTCCTGGTGAGAACCAGGGGCCAAAAAGTGGTGAAAAAAAGGCCAAATTGGCAATTTTAGGGGGACAAGTACTCCAATTAACCACAAAGAGTGGCAAATATTGAGAAAAGTATAAATCTCTGAGATCTGAAACCAAGTCCAGCAGAGATGAGATGTAGTATGACTTAATCCAATGGGGCTTGAAAATTTACCTCATGTTGGCTCGGCGGTGGTGAAGGTTAAGCAGGTTTCCTTTGTTCTTTTCTAAGGCAATTGCACCCTGATATGCCTGCTTCTAATGTTATTTCACCACCACGGCTGAAAAAAGGAGGAACAGTTCTGAGACTTGGTGGTTAGGTGGAGCCCCATTGCGAAATAGTTTTGGTGAAGGTCCTACATTTCTACCTCAAAAATGTCGGTGGTGGTTAACGATAAGTGGCTTTCCGGCCTTTTCTATCAAAAAATAATTGGCAGCTTCGCCGTGGTTTTAACCACATAACTCAGCAACGCAAAGACCAATTCCCTAGAGCAAACATATTGTGTTAGAACTCCATTGCGAAAAACATATGCAATGGGTTTCAAATGGTTAAAATCAAATTTAACCACCAATTGGGCCCCAAACATTTTTTTTGACTTGTCGTCCACTGAAATCGTTTAACCGCAATAACAACTACAACATAGACCAGACTATCAAAATTTTTGTTGTATATGGTCTGCCAATAATGCCAGAAATTCCCAACACCAATAAATTTTCTGTATCTGATGTAGTCTTGGTGGTGGTTAACGATAACCTTTACTTTTTTAGGCTAGTCGGACAACTGGTTTTGAAGTTTTAAGCACATAATTCCACAACACAAAGTTGAAATGGGCTCAAATTCAGTTTGGTACTTTATCTTAATGGCATCTATCTTTTTGAATTAGATTTAACCATCAAAATTCAATTTAACCACTTTTTGGCCCAAAAACAGCATTTTCACTGGCCATCTCTAGTTAATTTCCTTTAACCACCCTTTGAGCACCCAAAAATGTTCAGAACGATATAAATTTGATTGCATATACTCTTAACACCTTAGAGAACATTCTCCTTTCATATTCAGGACAAAAGGTGCCAATTTAGTGGTTAAAATCCCCAAATTTAGGTTAAAAATGCCTTTTTTGATCTATTTAACCACCAAAAATCAACAAAGTGCATATTTTTCATATTATATATGTAGTTTTAAACTTAACAACACTACTAACTACAATCAAATTTGAGGAACCCATGTTGTAAGGACTGTTGTGGTAAACGGTTGGGGCTATACAACGACACTACAGACTGTTGTATAGCCTACGCTGTCATAACCTTCTGAACAATCTGGTGGGAGTGCATTGGGCGCCAGTGTAAGAGCAGTTTAAGTACTGCCCTCCCTTCCTCAAGTTTGCTATTTTCAGATAGTTCCTTGGGAGAGTTCATTCTACTGAATGTCCAAAGGCAAAAGTGGCCCAAAAGAAACATCTCGGAGGGGGCCTCAGATGTGGTTCAGTGTGACAACAATGCAAAGACACAGCATGACTATGACCCTATGAATCCATCAATCATCAATGGTAAATGTGATAGATGTCCTTTTGATGGTAATATTTTGAATGAAAGTGTTTGTTGTTCTTTGTGTAATGGAGTTTTCCATGCTTTGTGCAGAGATAAAAGAGGTAGCTTCACTAATACATCCATATCATCCAAATCATTTCTAGAGATGTTTGGCTCTATTTCTGCCCATTATGGTCCTAATAAGGATCGCTGGGGTAGATTTATTTTCATATGTGATCCATGCTGTACCAAATACTCAAGTTCTAATGATCAGTTCACTGTACAGTTAAATCTAGAAAACGCCCAAGAAGTTGATGTGGAAAATGTTCCTCCCAATACCCCCAATAAACACAGCAGGACAACTGATTTTCCCTCTGTAGCATGCCAAACATTGTTTTCTGGAAACCTAAATGATGATGAGTATACCTCTGATTCTGACAGTAATAACTCAACTGCTAGTGATAATCAGGACAACAGTACAGAGGATGTTAATAGCCAATCATGCAAATCTATGGTAAAGGACATACAATCATTGCTGCATTATAATCAAAAAATCCTGCAAGGTATCAAATCACTGCAAAATCAATCAGAAGAAAGTTCCCTTAATTTCAACAAGCAAATCTCTGAGCTTCAGGGGATTGTTAAGACTGCTGAACTCAAAACATTCAGCAGTAACCTAAACCCTGAGAGCCCCAAGTCTTATTCCACATCTGAGCAGCAATCAGAAAATATTCCAACAAACCATTTCTCAACTCAGAAGTGTAAACCATACACAGCTATTCATGAGCAGTTTCTGGAAGAGCCTGTCATGACCTCAGTCAATGAGTTTTTAAGTCAATGTGAAGGCTTCAAAACCATTAAATCTGTTGGAAACAAAGGCAGTAGAGATGTTCTTTATTTTGGAGAATTCTGTTACAAATATGGTGCCATTACACATGAACCTAAAGAAATGCCCCCTGAAATCCAATCTGTGATAACACAAATCAATGCCATTTACCCTCAAATGATGATCAACTCTTGTTTAATTACTCGGTATAGCTCTGGAAATAATGTTTGTCCCCTCCATAGTGACAATGAGGCATTTATTGGACCAAAATCAAGTATTTTCACTTTATCTGTTGGCTGCAAACGTAATATGAACTTTGTCTCCAAAGATGGAATCAACTCATCATCTATTGATTTGGCTCATAACAGCTTACTATCTTTCACCAGAGCTTCTCAAGAGACTTGGGAACATGAAATACCCCCATGTGCTAATGCAACAACACGCTACAGCCTCACTTTCAGAATGCTTGCCCCCTACTATCTGAACAGTACCATCATAGTAGGAGATTCAAATACAGAACACATTAATTTTGGTAGTGGGAGAAACAAACTTGGAGTATGGCTTCCTGGTGAGCGCCTGAAGGCAGGTCGGATTTCTAACATACCTAACCCCTCACAACTTAACATTCCATTTAGGAACATGGTCATTCATTGTGGAATCAATGATCTTAGAGCTCAAGACCATCTCCCAATTCCAGTAATTGCTAAAAGCATGAATGACAAATGCAATGCCCTAGCTAATGCTTTTCCAAAGATGAAAATCTACTTGAGTCACATTTTACCAACCAAGAATTCAGGTCTCAATGCAATGGCAAATGAACTTAACAAATTTCTAAATGGTATTGCTGAACTATACCCAAATGTGACAGTCATTCCACACACTAACATGACTGACCACAATGGAAAACTTGATGTTAATTTAGGCAGGCACAATGCTGATGGAACAACTATTCATTATGATCATGTGCACTTAGGATCAAAAGGCATTGCTCTGTTTTGTATGAACACAGTGGTCGACCGGGGCCCCGGCCCCGGCCCCGGCCCCGGCCAAAATCACTGCCCCCGGCTCTTCCCGGCCCCGGCCAAAATTGAGGAAGACCGGGCTGACCAGCCCAGCCCCAGCCGAATTTTTAACCAGCCCGGCCTAAAATCGTGATTTTACCGGGGAATTGGCAGTTTAACATTACCTTTTGGATGAAAATTTGTGAATTCCACAATAATTTCCTTACTTGACATTTAACTTCTGAATAGGTCGCTCAAAATGGCGTACTCACGTACATTTTAACTACTTGAAATTGTAGAGAAAATTGTATTGAGCTGATGTTGCTATCTATTGACCACCATCCCAGACCCGAATCTATCATCGAAGTTTAATTTTCGTGATATTTTTGCTTCGACGAGGCATGTAAACTGTAAACACGTTGAAAATAAACGAAAATACTGTCAAATTGAAACTTAGGCTAAATACTATTGAGGCATCTATTTTATCAGCCTTATTAAACGTTTGGTTTTTGGAGGTTGTCGCACCCAGGGCATTCGACACATTAAGGTTCCACAACACTCTGGCTCTTTCTTCTGGACCAGACATGTGGAAAAAAACAAAAATAGAGTCTTAATACTATAAAGTATAAAAGCGACTGTTCTATTTGCACAGGTCATCTGGCTTCTGGGGGCTGCCGCCCCAGACCCCTGCATATCATTGAATTTCAATGACAGTCTTGATTTTGCTTTGGCCAAATTCGTTTAAAAAATACGAGGATCGAGTTAAAATGCTACAGAGGCAACGATTCTATTTCTTTTTGCTCAGGTCTTCTGGCTACTGGGAGCTGCCGCCCCCAGACCCCTGCATATCATTCAATTTCAGTGACGGTCTTGATTTTGCTTCGACCAGATTCGTTTCAAAATACAAGAAATTGAGTTGTAATACCAAAGAGGCGAATATTCTATTTGCTCAGGTCGTCTGGCTTCTGGGGGCTGCCGTCCCAGACCCCAGCATATCATTCAATTTCAGTGACGGTCTTGATTTTGCTTCTACCAGATTCGTTTAAAAATACGAGAAATTGAGTTGTTATACCAAAGAGGCGAATATTCTATTAGCTCAGGTCGTCTGGCTTCTGGGGGCTGCCGCCCCCAGACCCCTGCATATCATTGAATTTCAGTGACGGTCTTGATTTTGCTTCGATCAGATCGTTTAAAAAATACGAGAAATTGAGTTGAAATACGAAAGAGGCGACTATTCTATTTGCTCAGGTCGTCTGGCTTCTGGGGGCTGCCGCCCCCAGACCCCTTCATATCATTGAATTTCCGTGACGGTCTTGATTTTGCTTAGACCAGATTCGATTGAAAAATACGAGAAATTGAGTTGAAATACTAAAGAGGCGACTATTCTATTTGCTCAGGTCGTCTGGCTTCTGGGGGCTGCCGCCCCCAGACCCTGCATATCATTTGATTTCAGTGATTTTGCTTAAATGTGTATTGAATACCTAACCTGTCAGTTTTTTCATGCGCATATTTCATTTCTATTTTCTTGTCTGAAAAGTACTCCAGCCCCAATTTTCTTCATCTAACTTTGGTCAGCATTCCCCGGCCCCGGCTAAATTGATGCTTCCCCGGCCCCGGTCCCGGCCCCGGTCAAATTTCTCAATTCTTCCCCGGCCCCGGCCCCGGCCTGAATCGCCATCCCCGGCCCCGGCCCCGGCCCCGGCTGAGATCCCGCCCCCGGTCGACCACTGTATGAACATTAAGAAATGTATCATAAAAAAGAAAACTTCAAGTCCTGCTGATAGCCACAGCTCCTCCACTATCAAAACATCCCCATTCCCTTATTGGTTCCCTAATGAGAACTATCAGTCAAGCCCTAGGGCACCAATTCCTCAAGAAAATCCTTGGACTGGAGATCATAGCTGGAATTTTCCTTCAAGATCTCATCAATCCTTATTAACCAGAAACTTTAATAATGGATATCAATCATGATAGAGAAAAGTGTAAAACTTGTTTGAAACAAATATTAACCCACCATAGAGTGTTAATCTGTAATTTTTGTTCTGAAATTGCACATAAAAAATGTGGTAAACATAACTTTTTATATCATCAAATAAATGATCAGTGGTCATGCAATAAATGTATTCAAAATAGTGTCAACAAATACAAACCTTTTCAATTCATTTGCTATAATAAACATATAAATGAGGACCCTGAAGCCCATGAAGGAATTGAAAAGATTAAATCCTGTCTTGGCAACTGTGAAGTTATATCAAAAAGTAAACTCAATGAAAACTATTTTGGATTCCAAAATATGCCACTGTCAATTTTTAGTAATAACATTGATGGTATGTCACGAAATTTTGACCCTTTACTTTCTCAATTATCAACAATAAGCAACAAGTTTGATCTTATTGCATTAGCTGAAACAAACATAAATGAGGAACATAAGAACCTCTACCAAATACCTGGATACATATCCCATTTTAGTTCAAAATTTTTAGATAAACATAAAGGGAGTGGTTTAGGAATCTACTATAATGAAAATTTCATTGTTGAACCTATAAATGATCTTGAAATATGTACATTAGATGTTGAGGCCCTATTTGTAAAAGTTTGTAACACTGAAGCTGACCAACCTCTAATATTTGGCGTGATATATAGACCACCTAGTGGAAACATTGCAAATTACTATATTAACCTTGAAAGAATACTGAATCATGTATCATCTTTTCAAAACACTATTATTTGTGGTGATTTCAATATCAACTTACTGAAAAATGATTCAAAAAAGACTAAATTTGAGAATATACTTTTTGGTAACTGCTTCGCTCCCACTATTTCTGTTCCAACTCATGAGAAACCAGGTTGTGAACCATCTTGCATTGATAATATTTTGGTCTCAAATATTGACAATGTCATAAGTACTGGTGTTTTGCATGAAATAAAAGTATCACATCACCATCCAAATGTATGTTTTTATCATTTCGAAATTGATAGTGAAGACACCTCTCAATCTACTCCTCAGTATGACTATTGTGAAAGTAATTTAATCGATTTTAATGATAAGCTTAGTAAAAAATTAATGTTAGATAATTTTACTGCTGATGAAGAAGGTTTTAATCAGTTTACAAAGTTCATATATGACACAATGGATGAATGTTTTAAGGTTGACCCATCAGTAGTCTTAACAAAGCGTAATCGCCTTAACAATCCTTGGATAACTAATGGTCTGATTAAAGCAATAAATCGTAAGAACTTCCTATATGAGAAATGGAAACGAAGTAAGAATAAGAAAAACAAGTATGGTAATCAAGAAATTTATGAAAAATACAAGAACTATAGAAAACACTTAACTAGTCTCATAAAACAAGCAAAAAATAAATTCTATTCTGATAAGTTTGACCTTTGTAAAGGCAATAGTAAAAAAACATGGGATCTGATAAATGAATTAAGAGGTAAATGTAAAAATAAGTCCAAATCTTCATTCATTATCAATGGTGCCATTATCAAAGAAAGGCGTGTTATAGCTAACGAATTTAACAAATACTTTACATCAGTTGCCTCAATTCTTAATGAAAAAGCTTCAGTTAGAATGTATAATGATATTCCTGTAGAGCCTCTGCCTAATTTTGTAAAATTCTTGGGCAAAAGAATTAGTGATTCAATGTTCCTTGAACCTTGTTCTGAAGAAGAATTGATCAAAATTATTAGTAACCTTGAAAGTAACAAAGCCAGTGATATTCCTGCAAGAGTTCTCAAGAACTGCTCTAGAATCCTAGCACCATACTTAAAGGGGTTCTCTGCTCCAGAAAAAGTGCTATTTTTCATGATCCAATTTATTAATTATTTCTGTAACAATAATCATGGTGAAATTCCCATGTTTCTAGAGTGCCCCCTATCATGAGATATACACCTTTATGTTCTGGTAGCGATGACGTCACTACTGCACAGACCGCAACTGACTGCTATCGCGCTATTAAAATACGTGATAAATTGATATTTCCCACATTACTTTTATTGTTTGCTTCACTTTTAGTTTTCTTATTTTCTTTTTAAATGATTGTTTGCTGATTAGATATGTTAGTTAATTGATACACTCAACCAATTATGCATTCATTTTGGGACAAAAGGATGGGAAATGAGCCCATCTTGCCTGCAGTAAATTCTGACAGTTTTCATTGTGAAATCAGTACTTTAAGGCATCAGCTAACTCCGAAATACCTTCACTCACCCCTTATTTGATCTGACTTCAGTTCATTCTGAAAGTGAAACTCGTCACTCTTCAGTAGCAATTTACTTTAAGTTCCTTCTTACCGTAATACCAGTCGACCAGTTCAATTATATTTTGACAACTGTTCAGTCCGACTAAACTTCACTTTTTAACAAGTTTTGACAAGTTTCAGTTTTGAAAAGAGTGCAATGTAGGACCTGTCCTCTCTAACACCAAACAGTCTGGCTCATGAACCCATGAAAATAGTCCCGGTTTAAACAAGTTTTATACTCTGACACAAGTCCACTCCGGTCAATATTACCGACTATAGCACATTTTCACTCTGAACCTACATTAATTCCCATTCTAGCCGATTCCGAAGTAACACCAGTTCACTCTAACAACAGTAAACGACCGAGTTCAAGTTCTTAGCCGAGGCCGAGTTTGCGTTGTTACTTGTTTTCTGTCTGACGCCAGTCTACTCTAACATCAATTCAATCTGACACTAGTCCGGATTCAAACAACAGCTCAGTGATCACTCGGACACCAATTCACTGATCACTCTGACACCGTTCCTGATTCCAACATCAGTTCAGTGTTGGACTTCCGACTGGTGCCAGAGTGAATAAGTGCGAGAGTGACTCTGACACTAATTCACCCTGACACCAGTCTGGATTCCAACAACCTTCAGTGTTCACTCAGTTGCTCTGACAACAGTTCACTCAAGTCCGGATACCAACAAGCGATCAGTGTTCACTCAAATGACAAAAGTTCATTTTGACACCAGTCTGGATTCCAACAACCATTCAAACAAGAGTGTAAACTCTGACAACAGTTCCCTCTAACATCAGTCCGGAATCTGGATTCCAGCAACAGTTCATAAGACTATTTGGTTTACTCTGTAATCTTTTCACTGTTCATTGTAAAAGTGCGTTACAGTACTATACCTATGTTAATATTACTGTGAATATGTATTATGATTTTAGTAATAGTATCAATTATCATATTTAGTCAATCATGATGAATAAAACCGCTTCAAAATGTATACTTGTATAATTTGGAAAATCATCCAAAACCTAAGGTGAATGAAGTAAATTCCGTCCATGAACTAGGATGAAATACTATATAAGCATGCTAAATTGCTAAAAGCTTAACAATTTCACTAGATTTCACACCTATTTCCCACTACAATAGTACAATAAGCTGTTTCACCTTTAATAAAACACTGCGCGACAACATGTTGGTGCTGGAGTGACGTCATCGCTAAATTTTTTAAACCGCAATAACTCAAGTAAATATTTCAACTGCTTTATTGATTTAGGAATCTTTCCAGACAGCCTTAAAATAGGGAATGTAACTCCAATCTTTAAGAAAGGCAATCCACAATTACTTCAAAATTATAGACCAGTTTCAACCCTGCCATGTTTTGGGAAATTATTTGAAAAGGTTTTATACACACGTTTATACAACTTCTGTGTCTCAAAGAACATATTGTATGAAAATCAGTATGGCTTCAGAAGTTATCACTCAACATCTAATGCAATAAACTATTCAGTTGATAAAATTATATGTAATGTAGAAAATAAAAATCACGTCTTAGGAATCTTCATTGATCTAAGTAAAGCCTTTGATACAATTAGTCATGATAAACTATTGCACAAACTTGAGCATTATGGTATCAGAGGTAAACCTAATGATCTACTAAAGAGTTACATCTCGAATAGGCAACAGTTAACCCAATTCAATGGGCATAAATCAAATATGGGTACTGTTCGATTTGGAGTGCCACAGGGATCTGTCTTAGGTCCACTCCTTTTCCTGATATATATCAATGACATAATGAACAGTTCAAAACTTGGCCACTTTGTTATGTTTGCTGATGACACAAATATATTTGTTTCTGGTAGTACTGAGAATGAAGCATATAATAAAGCAAACTGCTTGCTTCGATCACTTAATTGCTACATGCTTAGTAATCAACTGCACATAAACAATGACAAATGTGTTTACATGCATTTTAGGCCCCAATTAAATAATTCTGAAAGACTGAACTGTGCACGTGCTAGAATTGTAGGAAGTGAACGTCAAATCTTCCTGAATGACCACACTAAAATTAGAAAAGTCAATGCAGCAAGATTCCTTGGGATAATAATTGATGACAATCTACGATGGGATATGCATCTGGAGCACCTTGAACAAAAACTTAACAGTGCTATAATAACAATCAAGAGAATTAAGAAATTTATACCTAAGGAACATTATATAAAACTTTACCACAGCTTATTTGCTTCCCACCTTTCTTATGGCATATCAGCTTGGGGATCCTCTTGCAAAGCAAAGCTTGATAAAATATTCTGTATCCAGAAAAGGTGCATTCGTCTTCTTTTCGGTAAAAAGCTTAACTTTGACCACGCAGAATTCTACAAGACTTGTGCCAGAGTCAGATCCATTGATGAGCATGCAGCTCCCAAAAATTTTGAGCTTGAACATACCAAACCACTGTTTAATGAGTACAAACTTTTGACTGTCCATAATCTGCATAAAATGTTTTTATTAAATGAGCTTTACAAAATTCAAAAATTCCGATATCCTATCCAATTATTTAATTTTCTTCACAAAACACCTGAATCTGCTAGAATGGGCAGGAAGAACAATTATATCCTACCCCAATATCATCTTAATATTTCAAGGAGCCAATTTCTTTACTCTAGCATCTCTGTCTGGAACCAAATTAATTATTGCCATCTCTCTAACTTGTACGATAAAAATTGTGTGACCACTGACAATGCATTCCTTAGTGACTTCTCTCTGCCCCATTCTGGAGCAAAGAGGAAATTCAAATATTTTTTGCTGGGCATGCAAAAGCTAGGACACCAATTATTATGGGAAAAACAAAATAATATGTTATCTAGTCCAAATATCTAGCTATCAAAGTAGGTTACATCAATTAGCTCAATTAATTTAATAAATTAATATTAATTGACTCCCCAGCTGCCTACAGTGCAGTTTTTATCAAAGGCTGATTATTTGTTTTCTTTTTATATGTATAACTTGCCACATTACTTTAATATGAAACTTGGGTGAATCCATTGTTATAAATCAATTCACATATTATAACATATAGTTTGCAATTTGGTTGGACCAATGGTGATTCTCAAGTTTATGACAGGAATTTCCTTCAGCAGCAACCCAACTAATTTCCGACTGCAACTAAAAATTTCTATTGCAGGAGTTCCATCCTGTTGATTCACCCCGGTTTCCTTAATATGCTATTTATTTATTTACAGTTTATTATATTGTATTTGTATATATTGGGCAAATTTAATGTGTTGTTTTTAGACAATTTCTGTAGTGACTATCCTACCAAAGTATTTCTTTGCTAGTTTTTAACCTTAATTATTTTCAGCACATTATTTTCTAATTTATTGTATTTTGATTGAATTGCCACATCTTATGATTTAGCAAGTAGCCGTAAGATTATTATTATGATTCAAGAATATTAAATCAATATACTGTACTGGATTTTAATAAATTCATGCCAATGCATGGTCTCGATCAAGTCTGCTGTAAAATATAAATTATGTTGTTTTATTAAATTATGTTGTTTTATTAGTTTCTATCATCAAAATATGTGTATGACAGTTTCCAATTCCTACAGGCCATTATTAACCACTATTTTGATGATTACAGATTATAAGCTATTTTACCAATGTTTATTTTAACCACATTTATGGCAACAATTTAGCCTTTTAAGTGGAAATTTAATAGGTCCCAAAATCAATGCTTCTACACCCATTTATAGGAACATATCGTTTAGAGATTTCCTCATTCCTGAAGATAATATAAGTAGTTTTGAAACATTCAGTGAGGTTTCTAGTGACAAAATTAAGGATTACATAATGTCTCTATCATCAAATAAGGCAGTGAATGACCAGATTCCACTAAGAATAATCAAGGCAATCCTTCCAATCACCATACACTGTATAACACATATAGTTAACTTAAGCTTATCTACAGGCCAGTTCCCTGAATCATGCAAGCAAGCTGTAGTAACACCAATTTTCAAAGGTGGTGATAGGTATGATCCAAATGATTATAGGCCAATATCAATACTTCCAATCGTGTCAAAATGTATAGAATACTGTGTGAATGAGCAACTTTCTGACTACTTCGAAAACAATAAGCTACTTACAGAACATCAACATGGGTTTCGAAAGAACAACTCTACTACTTATCTTGCTCTTGATATGTTTGATAGAATATTTGACAGTAAATGTAAAGGACAAATACCAGCTATTATTTTTCTGGATATAAGGAAAGCCTTTGATACTGTTGACCACAAGATACTGTTAGATAAGTTAAAATTCTATGGTGTTGATGGAACAGTAATCCTATGGATTGAGAATTATCTAAGTGGTAGGAAACAGGCAACTAAGTTTTTAGGAAAACAGAGCACTTTCTTATATATCAAGTTTGGTGTGCCACAGGGTAGTTTACTAGGCCCCTTCTTTTTAGCATATATATTAATGATTTGGTCAGAGCATGCAACTTATCAAGTCCTTATCTCTTTGCTGATGATGGAGCTCTTCTATTTGAAAACATATGCCGTAGGAGTTATCTAAGTATAAAAATTGAAATGCTCACTATAGTAAAATGGCTGAGTGTCAATAAGCTATCCTTGAACGTAGATAAAACTAGAATCATCATATTTGATAATGCTAACTTTTCTGTCAAAATAAATTTAGGAAATAATTACCATATTAAAGAATGTAAGTCTTATAAATACCTTGGACTGATGGTTGACAATCTCCTTAAATTTGACATCCATGTTGATTATATTAAGAAAAAGATTCAGAAAAGGATAGGAGCTATGTATAGGGGAAGTAGTCTATTGCCTATAAAATATCGTAAAATGTTTGCAAATTCACTGATCTTACCTCATTTCGATTATCTAGATACAATCTATGGTAGGGCATCAAAATGTAAACTTAATGAGCTTGATATTTTATATAAGAAAGTGGCTAAAATTGCCCTAGGAGTTGAAAAACTGAAAGCAGTATTAATGTTTATAGAGACATGAAATGGCTCCCATTGCATTTAAGGCGTCAAGTCCATCTTTCTAGTTATATGTTTAAAATACTCAATGGCCAAAGTCCTAGTAACTTTATCAATAAATTTAATTACATCTCAGGTGGGAGCAGAGATGGTGCATTATGTAATCTTTACACACCAAGGTCCAAAAATCTGAAAAATTTTTACTATTTAGGTGCCAAAGCTTGGAATAATGTCCCAATAGACCTAAGAAATATAAATGATCCCAAGATATTTGGTAAAAAGTATAAATCACTTCTTCTAGACTCAGTAACCAATGATACTGGCTATGTTGTCAACAATGCATTTGACTACATCTATAAGTCTTCGTAAATTGGGAGCATAACCTTAATTCTTGAATTATATACTTGAGGTCATTTTTGTAGATAAATACAGAGAAAGGCTTCCCACTACACTTGATTACAAATGATAGCACTACATCTTGCAATGACCATAGTGACCAAACATGCTTTAAGCATTAGTTGGGACTGTTATTATTAACAGCTGCATTTGTTTTGATTAATTTATATAATAATATTATTGTTGAGTATCAACTACTGTACCTTATGTTCTAAATTATTTGCATTTACTTTTATGACCGAGAAAGTTTTCAATTTTAATTTCTAACCTTCAATAATGCATAATATTTTTAGTGCTGAGGGTTTTTAATTTTAACCTTAATTTATTTTATTGAATTATTGACTTGGGCACGTCATTTCATTTATGCAGCCTGACCTTGGCAAGTCACTAAAATGCAACTTTATTCTGTAAATATGTTCAGTTTAAACCTACAGTATGTACTATTTTAAGAGGGTACACATTATTTATGTTTGAGAAAAAAAAGAATTTTGGCCTCTTCTGATATGGTTTTACATATATGTATAGATAGTCCTTTGGGGGTGGCCCTTTCAACAGTCTTAATGATTGCCTTGGTGCTTTCCCTCAGCACAACCAGAGAAGCCTCCTTTATAATTAGAAGCAGTATATATTTTATCCAATTGTGCTGTAAAACATATAATTGAATTGAATTGAATGTAATCTATCCAAGCCTTATTTATTTGCAGATGATGGTGCACTGTTATTTGAAAACATATGTAGGAATAGTTATCTCAACATAAGAATTGAAATGATCACCATCATTAAATGGCTTTGTGTCAATAAACTTGCTTTAAATGTAGATAAAACCAAGATTATTATCTTTGATAAAATTCAATTTGGGGTGAAAATCAACATTTTTGGTAATTACTCTGTTAAAGAATGTAAATCCTATAAATATCTAGGGCTAATTGTTGATAATCTTCTTAAATTTGACTTGCATGTAGATTACATTAAGAAAAAAATACAGAAACGTATTGGCGCTATGTACAGAGGGAGCACTTGGCTACCATTGAAAAATAGGAAAATGTTTGCCAATTCACTCATCTTACCTCATTTTGACTATTTAGATACTATTTATGGTAGGGCATCAAGAACTAAACTTCTTGAACTTGATATCTTATACAAAAAGTTGCTAAGATTGCCTTAGGTGTTGAAAAAGACAGAAAGTAGCATCAATGTTTATAGAGACATGAAGTGGTTGCCCCTTCATCTAAGGCGACAAGTACATTTATCTTGCTACATGTTTAGAATCATAAATGATCTCAGTCCTTCCAACTTTATGAATAAGTTCAAGTTCATCTCTGGAGGTAGTAGAGATGGTGCAAACTGTAACCTCTACACACCCAAATCTGCTAACCTAAAAAACTTTTACTATCTAGGAGCAAAAGCTTGGAATATCCTCCCATTAGACCTCAGGAATAAAAGTGATCCAAAAATCTTTGGGAAACTGTATAAGGCAGTATTGTTAGATTCAATAGTCACTGATCCAAATTATGCAGTGAATAATGCATTTGATCACTTGTATAAGCCAAGTTGATTCACCTCAGGATAAGTTTTCCTTTTAACTTTGGTATGGCAATTAACTATGTGTTTTGTGTTATAATAACAAATAAGTTTTGTTGATTTCTCTCAAACAATATTCTTGAAACCATTGGCCATCCCTGGATGCTGTAAATTTCACCTGCTTAGTTTGTTCTGACTTTTTATGATAACAGTATTATGTTGACAACAGTGTTATGTTATTTTTAAATGTTCATTTACCAACTGTTATTAAATTTATTAAATTTATTTTACTTGGGCAAGTTATGCAGCCTGACCTCGGCACGTCATAAAAATGCATCCTTATTTTTGTAAATATGTTCTTTATTTAAATTTTCATACCTCTTAATTTAAATGGTATGTACTAGTTTTAAAGAGTACACTTTTAGTTACATTTATTCAAATTTATTTCCAATATAATTAACCATATAACTATTATTAGTCCTTAGTGGGTGACTCTATTAACAGTTTTCATAATTGACTTGATGTCTGCCCTCAGCACATGGAATTTGCCTCTTTTTATATGGGAAGAAAGGATATTTTTAGAATGAGTGCTGTAAAAAATTGATATTATTATTATTATTGCTTTTGACCCAAATCAATTATTAATAAAACAAGTAATTTTAATAAAACAAGTAATTTATATTTTGTAGCCATTACACCAAAGTCTTGACATATCAATTCTTTTCAATGCTATAGCAATTATGATTCAGATTTCATTGTCAATAGGCATAGAACATATTCAATTCAATTCAATTATAATTTTTACAGCACTGAAACTAAGACTTATCCAAAAGGTTTATCTTCAATTTATCAATTAAAGTATGTAGAGACCTGATGATTTAACTTCTTATTAACAGCATCTGGGATGCTATAGACATTTATAATTGGTTTTGATATCAAGTGATTGTTATGTCTACGTGAAGAGGCACGATAGTATTATATTCGAGTATTTACTATTGCCAGATTTAATAATAATAATAATGATAATAATAATAATAATAATAAAACTAGAATATATTAATTAACTTCAGTTAAACAGATCTTAAACTTGACTTGATGCCTTCTCACAGCACATCCCAGGTTATCCATTATATAACCAAGAAAAAAATATTTTTCATCTTTTGTGCTGTAAAAATCTAAAATCGAATTGAATTAAATTGATCAATTATACCATGAAAATGTGAACTGAATATTAACTAATTGAGCCATGGGCAAGCCAAGTGGGTTGAAAACTGCTCGCAAGTTGCGAGTTCGACGACGAGATCAGAGGTGGCATGATTTGGGTTACAAGAAAGCACATCTTGGAACAAGATGGAAGGCCAATCCATTTGGAGGATCATCCCATGCCAAAGGTAAGTAACAGATTGATTGATAGAGCATAACTAATGGATTAAGTTTGTCAAAATTTTCATTTTTACATGCATCAACTCCATTACTGAACCAAGGAAAAAACTGGTTAGTTCTTAATATTGAAACTAGTTATTGAAACTAGTGTTTTAAACCTGCTAGTGTTAAGGGATGATCACATTTTTGACAGATTTAAAGTTTGTTTCAATGATTGTGTACTGTTTACTCAGACATTGAATAAAGGGAATAAACTGCCGTCCTATTCTTTTTGACGCTGGTCCACTGGCTTCATACCGCCTACATCCTCTAGGTTACTCTAACACCTGATTGACTCCAAGATCAGATTTGCTTTTACATTGATCATACGAAAGTTTTTTGCCAAATACCTAAAAATTTTAACTGACATGTACTTAGTAAGTAAGGTGGCAGGTAAATTTACCCAGATATTACCTGCACAGATCCTCATACCCCAAATTAACTGGCTGACTAATATCCCTCTCGCCTTAATAGCTCCCTCTTCATCACCCATCTCACATTTCTGACCTATGCATATGTCTGATGAGTTGACCTAGTTAAGGTAATGCTTTCTAAAACTGAAAAAGACTGATTTTCTGTGAAAAAATGCAGCATTTTTATGACAGAACCTGCCTCACTTCTGAATTCAAAACTACCACAGAGCCCACAAGTTTTATGACAGTATTCTCGGCGTTTCCCATGTCAAAGCCTGCTGACGTTCTGTGATAGTTCCACCAGCTGCAATTTTGTGACAGAACTCAGTGCAGTTCTGTGGCAAAATCCGCGGAAGTTCTGAGAGAAAACCCGCCACAGTTCTGTGACATAAGCTGATTTTCCTGTGACAGAACCACGCAGATCTGTGGAAAAGTCAAGCTGTTGCAGTTCTGAGACAGCAAACACTGTAGTTTGAGACAGAACCTGCTGCAGTTTTGTGACAGAACCAACGTAGTTCTGAGACAGAACCTACGCAGTTCTGTGACAGAACCAACGTAGTTGAGGCAGAAACCGCGCAGTTTTGTGACAGAAATGGCACAGTTGACAGAACCCGCACAGTTCTGTAACAGGACCCACTGCTGTTCTGTGACAAAACTCTGCTGTTCTGTGACAGAAACCGTGCAGTTCTGTGACAGAACTCGCCACAGTTTGGAGACACAACCTACGCAGTTCTGTGACTTGCGCAGTTCTGTAACGTGCGGCAATTTGGTGACAGAACCTGCGGCAGTTCGGTGACATATCCAGTATCCTTCGTATTTCTGTGACAAAACCCAGCGTAGTTCTGCAACCGAACTCGAGCAGTTCTGTGACAGAACCTGCAGCAGTACTGTGACAAAACCCGAACAATACGGCGACAGAACCCGCGCAGTTCTGTGACCAAACTCGCGCAATTCTGTGACAGAACCTACAGCAGTACTGTGACAAAACCCGTAGAATACGGTGACAGAACCTGCAGCAGTTCTGTGACCTAACCTGAAGCAGTTCTGTGACAGAACCCGCACAGTTCTGAGACAGAACCCACGCAGTTCTGAGGCAGAACCCACGCAGTTCTAAGGCAGAAGTTCGGAAACAAAACTGGTACAGTTCTGTGACAGAATGTGCGGAAGTTTAGTGAAAACCTGCGGCAGTTCGGTGGCAAATCCCACATTCCCACGTATTTATTTCTGTGATAGAACCCGCGCAGTTATGTAACCAAATCCGAGGAGTTTTGTGACAAAACCTGCAGCAGTATTCTGACAAAAACGCAGAAGTTTGGTGACAGAACCAGCTGCAGTTCAGTGACAGAATGCAGCATAACCTTCAGGGCTTCAGACAGCATTTTTTATTTACAGCCTTGTTTTTATTTCTATTTTTATTAGATCTTCACCTACAGCTGCAGTGGAAGTGAGCAGCACCTTAAATGTGTTTGCTGACACCACTATCACGAATGCTTGACACCACTTTACGGGATACAATGCGTCTCTGAAATTCATACGTCACATCATTATGACGAATGCTTGACACCACTTTACGGGATACAATGCGTCTCTGAAATTCATACGTCACAGCATTTTTCCTTGACACTGGACTAGACATTACCATTCCAGATGAAAATTTCCAGGCTAAAATTGTCATATACCCATACACCTTCATAGATAAGAGCAAAGACTTTGGATTTAATGTACCCAAAGCAATCGGGAATGCATAAAACTTAGCTTACATTGATAAATGGTCATTGAACCTTCCATAAGGGCCTTATATCATGATTTTATGAAATGTATGCTCATTTTTGTGAATGTGACATAACCTGCACGAATGTTCATAATTTCTCTTTCAGGCATTGTTCTGGAGAAAGTTGGAGTGGAGGCCAAACAGCCCAACTCTGCCATCCGGAAGTGTGTTCGAGTTCAGCTCATCAAAAACGGAAAGAAGATCACCGCCTTCGTCCCTAATGATGGTTGTCTGAATTACATCGAAGAAAATGACGAGGTGAGAATAGTTTGTCAAAGAAATAAATGATTGATTCACCCACCTAGTCAGTTGTCGACATGCCATTACACACTTTTTCGAGCTAGTGGGGGCCAAGGCCCCCCTAGATTTTTTCTAGTGGGGGGGGGGGGGGGGGCTTTTGAGAACTAAGGGGGGCAAAAATTTAAATAGGCAAATTTTCATTTTTCATAGCCCTAATTTTCAGAGAGTCCCTTTCGCAAAATTCGTGCTCTAAGGTGGTGCTTTGTCCGGTATCCGGTTGGTGTTTTGTCCGCGCACCCTGATCGAAAACTGGCCGGGGAAGTGAAAAATCAATCATTTATGTTGCATTTAATGGTGCATGATTTTGCATGCATTATCGTGGTATCGTATCTCATCCTTATTTTTCAACACTTAGATGCCATCGAATGATGGTCGAATCTAGTAAAATTTTTGATTGAAAGCAAGACAAAATTGAAAATAGAGCTTTGACACCCAACCATTTCAGGTTCTGATCTCTGGCTTCGGACGATCTGGTCACGCTGTCGGTGACATTCCCGGAGTCCGATTCAAGGTGGTGAAGGTCGCCAGTGTGTCCTTACTTGCACTCTACAAACAGAAGAAAGAAAGACCCAGGGCTTAAAATCCAGTTGTTTTTATTTTATCGGAATCTGCTGCGTTTTATTTTGAAAGTATGGGATCGTTCACATATCACGTAATCAATTTTCGTATCATGTACCGATAATTGTTACAATTTCTCAATTTGTTCCACTTTTGGGGAAAGTTCTTTTGAATCGAAAAAACATCTTTTTGTACTAGCAAAATTTTCGTATTTTCGTCCGATTTCAACCCCCCCCCCTCGTAATCAAGTTCACAGTAGTTGTATCTGTTACAATAACATGTAACGTAATCATTCGGAACCCCCCTCCCCCTAGGTGATTACGTAATATGTAAACGATCCCTATGGGATGGGGAATTGCAATAATTGCAAAATTTACTTGTTTCGGGACTAATTTTGGTAAATCAATGCATTGGTTCCTTTTAGTGGCCCTCTCTCTCTCTCTCACTATACGAAAGGCGCGAACGCCATTTTCAATTTTCATTGGTAGCTCATCCTCTTCATCATTAACGATTCAAATTTGGCGCGCCGCGCAGCGCGCGATGACGAAAATGTTTAAAATTGAAAGCCTCCTCAATTTATTTGGCTGCATTTTCGTTGAATGGACAAATTTTACCGACGTTGTCTGAGCAAAGTTGCATTTAAAATTTAAATACAATTTTGATCGATGAACGAACCTAAAATTTGTTCAGGTGGATGGGAATTGAAATGAGCAGACTCAAAGCAACGAAACTTTTCCACAGTAAACTTGAAATAAATACTCAATAACAATAACTTTATCTACTTCATAAATTGAATGATAAAATTTGCGTCAAATTCTAAATTAAAGTCAAGCAGCACATCTAAACCGAAGTTTTAATGTATAGAAAATAGAAATTGAATATCAGAACGTATCGCCCAATTCCTATTCTGTCTGTATTTAGCAATACAAACAATAAAATAAACAGTATGCGAAGATTAAATGATACTCAAATGGAGTTCATAAAATTAATCATTTTGACTCCCAATAATCCAATACGATCAAAATCAAATAAATTTCAAATAAACAGCATTGAATTGACAGAAAATTTGCTTCACAGCACCAAAAAAGCAAAAAGCAGCGTCAAACGTCCATAATTTTGCACTTCTATATCAGAAATTCATTCGACTTAGTACTGTATATTGCTCATAGTTACACAGCAATGTAGAATGTTAACAGTCAGTGACTTTTCGTCACCAGCGTTTCTCTCAGCACGTCATAATTCGTCACGTGACAAAATCACATGACCGCGCCGACTGCAGCCCAGGCGCGCGCGTCACCCATATCACTGACTCTTGACCACGTGTTATCGACAGCACAGTAGCATTCCACAGTCGATATGGCGTCTTCGTGTTGTACCTGGTCGTACTAAAGTTGAGTAAAATCATAACGATGGCCCTAGCTACTGGCAAAACAGTGATAGACATTAGACAAGAAACATCAAGAAGACACACACATGATTTCAATTCTAAACAAGGTTTTGAAACGTTTCCAAACTCTCAATTAAAGATAAAACATTTAAAAACGTAAGATTATCGAGAAATATATACCTGTTGTCCTCCAAGAACATAGATTTTGCTCCCAAAGCTGATGGAACTGTGACCGTATCTTCGAGTCTGCGGTGTTGGATTTAAAATTGAAAATAAACATCTGATTTGGCATTGATCCAGTTGTCTTGGATTATGTAGTTATATCATTCGTTTGGTTAAGTCTTTGTGAAGAAATATCTTAAAATACACAATTTGCAGACCACTGACCGCCATGGGGCTGATGTATCCCCAGCTGTTTACGGAGCTGTTAAACTTCTCACACTCGTGAAGGGCTCGTCTACCATTCCACCCTCCTGTCACGTAGACAGTTCCTTTGATGGACACCAGCTGACACCCCAACCTTGGAGCAGGGAGAGTGAAGAAGGAGAGACCGAACAATTGAAGGGAAAAAGGGGGTGTTTTGGGGATATATCGTCGAATCACTTCATTCCAAGGCTTTACTAAAAATCGGAGTCCATGGTTATGCCCCGAGTCTGTGGGCCAGAGCCTGGATTCTGGAAGTTGCTAGCACATTTAACCTTGCATTGCTCATGTTAGCCAGCTGAGACATTACCTGGCGTTGCTCATGTTAGCGAGCTGAGTCCACTGCTTGCTCTCTGGATCATACATCTCGGCCGTGTCCAGGGGCGTGTTCCCGTTCTCTCCCCCTGCCACAAACAGCTTCTGTCCTGCAGCCACCATCCCGTGGCTGTGCCGCCGGTTTAGCATGGGCGTGTCTGTCTCCCATGTGTTGCTGTGGATGTTCAACCTGCACAGGATATGGTCATAGAATCCAGTGGAAACTATTAATGGTGATTTCAAAGCAGCATCTTACAGTTACTGATACTCTCGTAGGTCTACTCTCTTAGGTATTTGACTTTTACCACTGGTTTTATCATTCAGATATATCCACTTCCAGTTATCATCAATTTCGCGTATTATCGACAACAACAATCATCTGACCGAATCAAATCGATTCCGTCCTCACCTGATGACCTCGTCCATGGTGTGTCTGTCCTTCTGTCCCCCGGTTACGTACAGGTAGTTCCCATACATAGCAGCAGCAGCTTTAACCCTGACGTTCGGCAGCTCCTTGATGCTCGCCCAGATGGACAGGATTCCGTCAAAGACAAAGGTGCTGTCTTGTCTGTTGCCTTCCTCGTCCTGGCCGCCTGGGAACGGGGCATCGGGTCTTTGAATCAAAATTTTGAAACCGTAAGCAATCCATGACCAAGGGAAAAAAGTTAAATACTGACGGATGTAGGTAGATTCAGCCAATTTGTGCCCACTGCCAAAGGCCAATAGGCCATATTCCACTGTTACTATAGTCTAAGATGCACTCCTACCTGTGATGTATATCTTGTTGTCACCAGCTACGGTAGTGGTACTAGCAGCGTATATCCGTGGTGGGGTGTTTGTCATGTTCAACTCTTCCATCCCCTCCCACTCTCCCGTGCTCCTGAAAAGCATTTGGCAAATTTGTTACAGTTAATGAATCAATCGACTTCAAGGGAATGAATTAGGCGGTCTGATTCACTGCCTGTGAATAACCTTGTGAGTATGCGTCTGATTCAAACCCATTGTCACAGGTTGAAATTATAAAATTCATTGAGCAGTATTATGAGGTAAAACTGAAGATGTGCTGCACGATAAAAATTGTCTTAATTCGTCATAAGTACAATGCAATACGCGCAACTTTTAACCTGTTGAACACCTCCATAGTTCTCCTGATACTGGATCTGTTGAGATACCCTCCGAATATGAATATCCTGCCCATCTTGTCGTTTACTCGCTGATGACTGGTTGTTTTAGCAGCAGAGGGGTTGCCGAGCAAGGTCTCTATTTCGTTGTAGAAACTCTCGTTTTTCGTTAGAATGTTCTTGTTACACACCACATTCTGAATGGAGATTGGAACTTAAAATGTCAAGTTTATCATGATGAAAAAGAGCATGAAACGTATTAACAAATCAATCTGGAGAGGAAAATATCTGGGAACTTCTAATCTAGGATTGAATTCTCCCAAATACCTGCAAGCCGTAGTCAGTCATGAAGGGTATTCTGATACAAGCACATATCTCAGCGACGTGTGTCTGTCTGGGAATCTCGTCCTTCTGTACCCAGGACAGTGCTAGTTGGTACACCTTCAGGGAAAATACCAAGTTATAGTCAACACATTCTTTTGAAAGAGAGCTTGGACAACTTCAATATTTCATGAAGCAACTCATTAGAAATTTAGGTCAAATTAAAAATGAAATCGTTATAGAAAGAGCTCTTGAATTGAGACTTCAAACCTTATCTTCATTTTCCACGTTCAGCCTATCACTGGCGAGTATTTTATGGAAACTCTCCCAGTTTAGTTTGAGTATTCTCTCACTCTTGTACAACGTCTTGAAGTTATCCTCGATATAAGTCATAGCCACATTGGTAACATCTGAGAGTTTATCAGCTAAAAAACATGGGTTCCAAGCTCAAAAACAGGCTTTTAACAGGGGTCGTTTAGCAAAATAAAGGGTTTTGGCTCTGGTACAACCATAGGGTGTCCATAATATCTACCAGCCAGATTTACAGCAATATCTATTGAGAAAATGCATCAACAAGGAAAATTTAGCATCACTGAAAATTCAACAAACACTTCTCTTTCATTGGTTTTATCAACAATAGGACTTTTTCACATCATCATCGTCTGTGGTCTGTTCCAGAATGTCGAATACATTCTTATCATTCAGAGAGGTCTTCAACTTCTCCATTCCCTGTGGCGATGGTCTTTATCAGTCTCATGCAATCTCGAATTGAAAACTGGGATCACGGAAACTGGAAAACTAAATTTGCAAAAACAAGGTAGGAATGAGCAAATTTAGATAACAGGATACTGGATAGATGGAATTGCTTTTTACGATAGAGCTGGAACGACCTGGAAGGGCAATATGTAAATCGATTCATGATCATATGTATATTCATCGACCTATGATAATATGCGTACCAACTATAAAATTCAAATGATAATATCCCTGGATCCTGAAAACCTGAGTTTGGTTTAAATGATTATCAGTAAACTTCATGAATATAAAATACATATTTTATACGAATTTCTTTACTATTCGTTAGCGTATAGCTTCATTTAGCATTGACCATACATAAAACAACCCAAAATAAAACCCAATAAGCCGATATGGCTCATATAATAACTGGAATACCAGCTTTGATTTTAGACATGAAAAGACTGACAAAAGGCAGATTCCGGGTATGTTTTGTACTGGGAGCGATGCTCAAAAAGCCGGGACGAATACACGCTTCCTTGGCTCTCTTGCACGGTCCAGCTCCGCTAAGACGAACGACATTAACCCTTGGAATTGGACCTGGTTAATAATACCCGTTCAAATCATTGCCGGCTTCCTCATTCTACATTATGGGCATGGTGTACGCTGGCTGTTCAAGGATATAATAGACGGTGTGAAGTCGTGGACCACTAATCCAAATCCCCATCGTGACTCCAGCCTCCATCGCATATTGTGTAGGTGCGATCAGCAGGCATACCTCTGAGTCTGCCATCAATATCTCCATAACAAGGGAATCCAGGCATTAAAGGAGTAAGCAAATCCCGGATATATGAAGACCTCAATTTCACGGATACTGATTACTAATTAAGTAATTTAATGGGTTAAATGATTCTAATGACTTAAATCAGCCTCCCGATCGTATTCCATCTGATTTCTAACCTAGCTCAAAGAAACAGGAATAATAAGGTACGAGTACAACACTCACCAAAGTTCTAAGCACAAAAATAACAAAGATTTGAAAATAATCCGCCCAAATACAGCAAAAAGCGATTATGCCAAAAAACAGAACACAGTACCAATACACCCAGCAATCGCATGAATAGTAAATACACACCCTCTCTCTCTCATACCTCGGCAAGAGAATGTATTGATTATGAATTATTGAGAGGGCGGGTATTATTATCCCATGCAATGTAGTATTATACTTTGCTGTAACGTTAATAGAAACTGGTAAGGAACTTTATGGAACATAATTAGGACATAATTAAGTAAACCGTGGCAATTCTGTGCGTATTATTCAAAGCTCCTTACATTTGCACACCTTTTTGTGCCCAAAACAATAAGATAAAGTTAAGTTCACGAAGTCATTAACAGATTAACATAGCTCAAAAGTGTAACTTGACGAAGTTCCATTTTTCGCTTGAACGGGAGTTCATATATGATGGTCAGATTGTAGCTTTTGTTCAAAAAATACAGGGTACGAGGTGCAAATTATAAGCTACAATCAAAAAGCTCTATAATCAAGTACTCGAGGGTACTGCGACTATATATATTATAGCAATCTAATCTACACAGAAGTTTACAAAGTTACAAAACTGCTTGGTGTGTGTGGATAAGGATTCGTTATAAATAGGGCGGGCTCTCCTCTCTAATCGCTGTCATCAACAACTTCCAGAGAGGGGCCATCTTCTTACAAGGAGGAGAAATTGCAGATTTTTCATAATGGGACCAAAATTAGAGCCTTACAAGTTACAACTTTTATGGAGATGTAAAAAGCGTTGTAACGTAACTTTTGACACAATTTTACAAAACAAGTAGCGCACACTGAAAGAACATATAAGTAAATTTTAACTTCAAACAACAAAGTTTTCGAAATAAAGGAATGGTGCTCGGTAGTATCCATACTACTCACCATATCACAATGGGGTAGTTACAGAAGTGAACAATTTCTAAACCTCACTCGAACGTGAGGCAGTTCAAGGTCAACAATTTCCTATGATAAACGATGATAATGACGTCATTACCACCAGTGTAGTAGTTGTCTTGTACGATGATGCACAGAACAAAAGTGTCATAATCCCAAAAAAGGATTTGTGTCTTATTTGTTCACCCGATTCGTATAATTGTGATGCACGCAATCGAAGCACAACCTTATGAATGTTCAGCAAATTACAATGGTCTCGGTTCGACACGAGATTTCAAAAGCTTGAGCGTGACTTTGGTCTAATTTAATAATTTGTACCATCTCACTCTCAATATATGACTGGAGAAAGCACTTTCCGCCGAATGGAATATTTAGCCATAATGACAATTAAAATTCGATCACGAATTTACAACTTTTCTTCAAGTTCAGTTCTTAGGAACATCCATTTCAGTAAATTCAAAGTCAACGAAAGTGCACGGTAATATACCTGTTCAATGATTTCTTCCATTTCTAGTCTCTTCAAAGCCGGTACCATGGACAGGAACTTCTTGTTAACGATGTTGAACTGTCCTGGGAGCAAATCATCAGGTTTGAAGTGAGCTGTTTTGTCAATTAAATTTATTTAAGTGAGCTGGTTGTCAATTAAAATTAAAATTTATTAAAATTTAAAGTGAGCTGTTTTGTAAATTAAATTTAACGAGAGCTTTTTGTGGATCATTCCCCACTTGGATGATTTAAAGATGGTGATAATTCTAAGATTCTATAATAATACAATTGTTTGACAGCTTTTTATAATTGTTGTAATTGTATGACAGCCCGTATAATGAAATGCAGCCCGAAAGAATTTCCAACAAATTACATCTGTTGATTATTAACAGTTCCTATACACCTGTGTATATACCTGTGTAAAGGTAGTCAACAATATCTTGAAGCACCGAAGCAGAGAAGTCTGACAAATCAACAAGGTACCGTCCCTCTGTACATGACCTGAAGGTTTGAGGGGGTTCCAAGGGTGATAGCAAAGCAACATGTTATTAAAGCAACACGTTGTCATAGCAACAAGTAAAAGCTAAATATTGATGTTCGTGTAGTCATACCAAACCAATGCATTGACATGGTATTGTCAGAGCAATGACTGTGCTGTCAACACAGAGAGGGAAAATGAACTTGATTTTTTCGAGAAAAAAAACATTCTCAACCACAATAGCACAATATGAATATGATGCTCCAATTCCCAGAGGAGCAAATCGGTGAATGTAAAACCAGTAAAGGAAAACGTAAAAGAATGCGAAAATTATAGCCAGTCTTATACCATTTTATAAAGTGATTCTAAATGAGGGCTCCATTTAGCGGACAAAGAAACGAATAGAAAAGACAATAGCAAACTCATTTTGAGAGGAGGGGTACACGCGTTAAAATATAAAGCACCATATGCACACATAAAATCCATATTATCAAAACTGGTGAATGCATCAAACATAGTTTACCAAAATACACTCCAATTACACTCAAGCGTCAGTATACGCGTTGTATACATTTTTGACACAATGAAAATACAATATACACTATGTACAATGTACATTATACATACCCGAATATCAGTGTTTTCCTGAAGTAAGAGTTGGTGTGACGCAGGATGGCAGAGTGAGCACAGATTGGGATGTTTTCCTTCGATTTAATAGCCACATCACACGTGTCCATTGACCTGGAAGGGGTTAGAATGTGAGTAGTTGAAGTGTCGCGCGCAGCAGATAAGCGGTTGCGCGCGATGTGATCAACGTCATTGAAGTGGTGTAGTAGGATCGCCATTTGCATTGATATGCAGAATCTCGGAGCATTGAATTCTAAGTAGTCTCATAGACACATTCATTTGACTGCTAGGTTCAGTCATACAATACCCTTGAATGACTGCGCATGGGAGTCAAGAACTAGTAAACCATCAAATATTATGTAGACCCTAGAGAGATATATTCAGATCTCAACAACTTAATTGATATTCTGCTCTTTCTGGGTTCTGTCCAATGAAACTTGGGGCTTGATATCAAATCGTGATGCCAGTTTAAAGTTCAAACTGAAAATTTGTTGATTATCAACGGTTCATTGATAACCGCCCATTTATGTTACCTGTCACTGTGCAGATTGTTGAGAAGCAGTTCAGCGTACTGATCGTGCTTTATCTCTGTCACACTGGTCGTGCTGCAACATACAAGCATAATAACATGTGCATTTGGTGTGTACAATGGGTAAATGATCATCATATATAAAGCAATGATGAGGTTACCGATGATAATTATGAAATGTTGTGGAAATCACATAGACACCAGCTGCTCACGACGACGGAGGATCGACCACCGTCTAATTTCCTGACGGCAGAAGAAACAGGCGGTCGCAACATCTCAACATGACGTAATTAGCATCGGGCATGCTGTCAAATTGTTGGAAATATAACCGCCTATTCTTCCTGAGCAGGTTACATTTCCTGAGCAGGGTAGATTTCCTGCCGCCAGTCCGCTACACAGGTACCTGTTTGTGGACAAGGCAGCACTAACTGCCTGCTTGTTATTATTCACTGCCAGCTTATTATTGGGTGCGCTGGCTTTGGCATGCAAGCCTTTCTTACTCCCACCTCCACTTCCATGTGTCATATCTGGAAATTTCAAATTATAACGTGGTGTCAATCAGAAATAAACGCCGCAATGTCAGCATGAAAAAGGGATAAAACAGTAACACGCAGCGTAACACCTGGGTGTTATACGCAGCGTAAACTAAGTCGAAACAACAAGGCAACTGAGAAAAGAAGAAGAATCAAAGATTTATCTTTTTCTTAGAAACAATTGGAGAACAGTCAAACAGAAAAGCTGCACCTGACACTAGATTCAGGTTAACACACTTTATATTACAGTATATCAGTAGAACAACTGCAGCGCACTACGATCAAATTACTTAATTACTACTAAACTATATTCAATATAAATTAGTAATAAAACTATATGTCAAACATGAATATTAAATTTCTGAAGGAAGTGTCAATATTTCCAATATATCTGAATATATTCGAATTGGAAGCAATGTTCACCAAATTACGAAGTTCAACACAGTTCTGTCACAGTGAGCTCCAAATGAGAATTGCTCTCGTTTTGTCAAGCTTCGGCGACACAAGATGAAGAATGTTAGAGAACGTATACCGAAATAACCTTAGTTTAAAAATGCTGAATCAAGGGAAGAACAGAGTAAAATCAATTATGCAATATTTAGAGCCTAATGAAACACCATAAAAATCGAACCAAACGACCACATTGCCGATAAAAAAACCGAAATAGTCTGCTGCCTAACAAAACTCGTATTCATTGACCCCTGAGTTGCCTAGTCCGATGAATCTCGTCAAAAATATAGGCTCCGCATACCAGAGATAGGGGAAAGATTTCAATATATAAGCCAAATTCATCAATTACATAAGCAGATTTTTACACAAGTCATTCACTGTAAGTCCTTTATGTAAACAATAGCAAGACCAAGACCATGTGTGTTAGAAGTTTCTACATCTAGGACAATGAAAATGAAAACTTTCAAAACTTAGATGGCAGCATGCTCTTGACATTTGGGATATGATATTATCATGAGGAGTTGTCCGCTCTAAAATTCCTCGATTTAGGGATGTGCTCTCAAAATAGCTGCGGTATGACGTAAGTACTCAAACTCTGCAAGGCAACTAAGTTCGGTCTAAGAGGTAGGAACTAACTCCTTTCGAGGTCTAATTCTCTAATTGTACACTGAACCACTTATTCTTGATTAATAATTCGGGAAAAATCAGATTATAACCGACAAGTAAGGGGCATTACAAAGAAGTCAAGGACTGAATTTTGACCGAGCTTTCATGAGTGAGTGGAGATGAAATGAGATGAAAAATGTTCCTATAAATAACCAACAATGATCTGCTCCGATAAAATAAGAAATATAAAAAAGTACGTAAACCAAGAAATGTGCGACTATGTCTTAGCTTAGTGCAAGGATAGGACAGTATATATCAGGTACCCCCTGCAGTGTCTTAGGATGAATGCAAAGAATAAAGTACACGTCATTTCATCATCTGTTATCTCAATCAGTGAAGAGGTCGATGGGAGTATTCAGTATGAGACAGTAGCAAGGATTTCAGTCATTATTTCGATGATAGTATGAAGACGACGTGGATTTAGGAACAGAATTTGTAGGAACATGTAAACTCAAATTCAAAACCCGGATAATTAGCCCGTCAGACTATCTGGTCGTTGATCTTAGAGAACAAAGTTCGACTGACTCACGAATTCCCATAAACACCTTGTTACCGCAGTAATCATGGAAGTTACAAGAATCACACCTTGCAATATAGTGTACAGCAATGATTTTGTGGCAAAATCAGAACGATCGCACTTGCTGTTAGGATAGTAACCACACTGTATCACACTACCACACACTGGAGTGCTCTTAGGAAAGTTACCACACTGTACCACACTAAAGTGCTGTTAAGATAGTTAGTTATAGTTACCACACTGGAAAGATTCCAATAGTGGCACAAGAGTGGCACAGCTCAACAATCATCTAGAGCTAATCGACGTAGAGTCTTTGAACTTAGACAGAACTATAATATTCTTATAGCTCAGCATCTACCTAAAAGATTGGATTCTTGTAGCCTGGCATCTACCTAAAAGACCAATACGAATCCACCGTCGGTATATATCTCCCTCAAATATATCCAATTCTTTGGACTACAAGTTCATGAGCAGTACAATAGTCGAACCTGTATTCCACTGAAATGTACAGTCAGACAGACCATGCACAGAGAAAGTCGGCATGGTTTATCTAGTGGAGTAAAAATAGCCGGTTCAACATCACCAACTAACCATTCTAAACCATGATAATGACATCCTCCCATCATTCTAGACATTTATCTTGCCCGGGAGATTAAAATGAGACCTCGGTGTCATGAATCTCTGTACTGATCATATTTATAAAGATTAAAGGTAATATTCCGTGATATGATAAAAGTGAGACCTTCTTAGAATTCCAACTTGGACGATACACCACGTGCCCGAGCGAATTACTGAATTACTTTATGTCATACACCCACGAGCGCTTGATGAGTTTTTGGGTACAGAAATAATCCTCGAGAATTAAGGTATATTGCATTCGATCAGGAGGAAAATGGTATATTGCATTGATCATGAGTGAAAATATTCAAGTAGAATGAGCAGAGCACTATTTACATTGCACTCACACGGTTGATCGCAACTCAGAACAGCGATCAAGATAATTATAATTGCTAAGCTAATTGCGATGCTAATTATTACATTTGTAACAATAATTGGAAGATGTTTCGAGATTTAGGGCAACATATTTTGTAAATACTGCTCATCGTTTACATTTACAGTTACAGATGTAAACATACCGCGAGTTGAACGAGTTGGAGCAGACTCAGAGTGGGATAATGGGACGAATAAAATCTCAAAATTCAAATAAAATCACAATATTCTTATCTTGAAGTGATATTGAATGAGACAATTCAAGTTTATAAACTGTAACGTAAAATTTAGGGGCGTAATCAATAACGACACGCGACTGCTTTTTGCCGGCGCATGACGGCGCGCAAGGTAACTAAATTTTCAAATCGTGCATGCGCGTACTCGATAGAATAAATCTAAAGTTACAAAGCGGCTAGCGCGTCATCAGTAGAACGCCGCACAACTGAAAGGTTGGTACACACCAGTAATAAAATATCGAAATACAGTCTGACACGTTACCATACAAACGCAACTATCACAAACACTAGAATACAACATGGGCCCATCTCATCTCAGATCTTGATCCTTGGTGAAGGATGTCTACAATGATCTCTACTTCCATGATCTCAAATAGATCCCGCTTTGACAACTCCTTAATCCTTATTGCTAATACATGAAGCTCTAGCAATTTTACTATACGTCTGCAGTGGAATCTCCTTGTTTTAATTCCACGGAATGGTAAATATTTGAGAGAATATTGCCGTTTTTGGTGTGAACGCTGTACGCATTAGCCATCAAAGAATTTTCCAGTGTTCGCCTGAACTTTTAAATTCTAACGAAATCAATATTTACTAGAATTTTGGTCATGATTTTTAAACAAAAAGATGTTTCAATACAGTAAATAGCCTAAAATTATCAAGCAAAAAAAAACTTATTGGCAAATGCATTGGAAGTGGAATTTAACAAACAAAAGACAAGTTTTCCCAGAATATCAGTATAATACTGAAAACAGCCTGAACAATTACACACACAGTCGAACAAACAAACACACAACCGAACAAATAACCAAACAAACAACCTCTCGATAGGACTAATAATTGAAAAGCCTATAATGCGGGGAGATGGATAATGCTTCCATCTTCTAGGAGGATGATTTCTTATCCCAATTATATGTACGCAGAGCAACACCCCATTCCAGGTCAACAACGCCCCATTATAACTCCTGATAATGACGTCACTCCTCACCGCCGGGTGTCTGCGCGGAGCACTCATAAACACATCCGAGTATTATGCTATAACGGTGGGCGGTACACGCTCACTTTGCAGCGGAGAAGGCTGAGACTCGCAGCAATTTACAAACCGGAACACTGCTTATACCCGTCATTATAACCGTCATTACCGTCAACTTTCCAAGATGGTACGGACCGGATATCTCGGATATTGACGTCAGTTTCACCGGTCAGAATGGTGAGCTGATTTCGTGGAGAATATGGGATAATTTTTTCTCGGAATATATAACTCTGGAAGGTGTTCCTGTCGCGAAGACATGGGGTACACATGGTACGTGCTTGTGTTTTTCGATTTCAGAGATAATTTAAGGGAAATTAAAGTTAGTTTTTCGCGGTGACATGGACAATGCAATGTGATGTTTGCAAAAAAACATTGAATCTAATCTGACATTTAAGAATTATAACTTACAAAAGTGCGAATATTATTTAAAAAAAGGTGAAACAGACTAAGTTTTACCGGTTAATAAGAAGCTCTAGGAGTATAACTTTGGACTAATATTTTTTAATAATGATAATCGGACCTACACGAGTCTCGTGACTGTTCAAGCTTCAATTGAAGGTAGGTGTACCTATGATTTGGCCGCAACAATAATATATATGTGTACGTATGAACGAATCTTGAGCTGCGTATAAAAAATAAAAATGATTAATTATTTATGAATAAGCTTACCGATATAGAGAGTGCCATATAGCACAAATAAAACAGACAAAATATTATGCTTGTATGTGAGAAACTGTAATATGTTTCGTAAAGAAAGACAATAATAATAATAATAAAAAATATTCAATACTTTAGGACAAAATATTATATTATTAAGTGTTATTACGACGATAATTCAGAGATATAAGTTACCAATATGGTGCAAGCTAATGTCAGAATATTATACGATAACGTTAATAACACCCTATTGACTGTGAAGTGTGAGTGTATTTGAGACTACACAATAATATGCAGAGCACCCAGCATAACGTTGGCACCTTTATTGACACTTTTTGTTGAACTAAATGGAACATTCCTACAATTTCGGGCGAGCGTATATACTCGCGTTCAGGCACTTTTATGAACTTATGAAATCAATGCAGATAGATATTAAATTTTACGCGTATCGTGATAGTGAAATATATGTCTTTTTAAAAAGTCAAATCAGACTTCAACGCCGACATACGGAAAAAACGCAGAAAGACTGAGCTTTCGGCTTTAATTACAAAGTGAATTCGAAAAACCTGTCTGATCGAAAAATAATTTCTTGACAGAAAACAATACCTAAGTGGCGCGGCAGTTTATTTTTGTTTGCAACTATTAATGAATACCATATTGTGCCGGGTCTATCGAACGATAAACTTTGAAGACCATGAGAGCTGAGACTTTGAAACGCACATATTCCTCATTTTAAATTGTAAAAGCAACGCATAATAAAATACTCAAATTGATTAAGATTTTCTGTAACAACGTATGAGAGCAAGCTATGAATACATTCGCGTCATACCAAACTTTAATGGGCATTATGATTCGATCAACAGAGCACGCTAAAAGGCGAATTTTCTTAAATCAAAGTAGGTCGGCAACCCCATGATAATGAAGAATAGACCATTATATGGGGTCGATTCATTGGAATAACAAAATGATCTAAAAATAGAAAAAAGTAAATTCTACCTAATGAAGTAGAACAAAAATTGTCCCTTATTGTTTATTAAAAACATAAAACTATCTGTATTCCGAGATGTATTCTTTACAATGAAAAATTCTTTACTCGAAAGAGTATACCACTAATATTTTTTGAACTATTGGGTGAAATAAAACCATGTTCCTCGTCTAAAAATATAAGTGGTTTGGAGTGACATCAAACATATGTTTTATTATGGTGAGTTGATGACCCATTTACGATAGGCGATATGACTGAAGTAGAAAAAACTGCAATTTTCAAGAGAGCACTACACGTATAGATTAATACGACCTAAAAACCCATAAATTCAGGGGGCGTGTTCTTTGAACTCCCACCAATTTTGGCACGGGTTCTTCGAAAAATTTACGTACATACAACATGAACAATATCGACGGATCAGGAAAAACGACGCCACTATTAAGGTTCAAAGTGGAAAATCAGTGAGGTCGAACAAGCTCTTTCATGGATCCCTTGGTACAAGAGCCTTCGACGACGTCAGCAAAGTTTTCACACATTAAATTGCCCTGGGCTCGCCTCAACTTATATACACAATGGAGCCCATGAGTTTTACGTTCACAGAATCATGTCAAAGTGTCTGTTAAGTATATTAACCATCGCATGTGTTCCATTACTCTCAATGGGGTTAAACTTGAAGATTAAATAATGGTTTATTAAGAGGGAGACCTTGCGTCTCACGCGAGATCTAAATAGTATCATTGCGAGTTAGAGTACCTTCAAAGATTGCTTTGTAATCCCAAATAGTCGCAAATAATGATAGACTTTATTGGGTAGACCTCCTTGCAATTGATCTTATTCTTGAGGCTTATTAAGATTGGTACAGGAACTAATGAACACTTTAAATTAGACAGACATCAATGAAGCTGACAAGTTTGAAGGCACCATGAATCTTACGACTGACTTTCTGAAGTTACTGATTTCACAGATCGTTGAAAATAAGAGTCGCATGATTACAATTAATTAGTTCTTTATTTATTCTCCGTTGACTCAATGGTACAAGATTACAAAAACAAATGTAAACGATGTGGTTCTGAAAACTTTGCAACACTACTTTATACAATCAAATTCGAGACCTTAAGATGTCGTAGAACGACGAAATTGATTGTCATCACATCGTTTACATTTGTTCTTGTACCATTGAGTCAAAAGAGGATAAATAAAGTACTAATTAATTTCTGAAGTTAGTGAGACTTTGTGTTTTATGAAACAGCATCAGTTGAGCGGGGAGAATGTGATGTAAAAAATGTAAAAATGGTACAGTACTGTGATGAAAAAATGGTACAGTGTGATGAACACAATACTTACACACACAGATAAACAAACGAAGCTATTGCTGCTATTGAATATTACACTGCAATAAAGGTAACTGATGAATTATTGTATTTCCCATTTCCTTTTGTTCCAATACAAAACGAGTATTTTAATTGTATGCTTTGTTTACAATGTTTAAATTCCGTTGCAAGCCAGCAACAATGGATAATGGATCCTAGCATCATTATTCTATGAGTCAGCTGGCTGGATGACTACAACAAAATAATTATCAGATGGAAAATACGCAAGATTTCACCAAAAATAACTGTTAAATTTCCAAAATTACCAAAAATATTAATTTCCTGACATAGAATTTTATCTTTTTATTAAACTAATAAACAAGAATTGCGCTCATATGCTTGTTTGAATTGTAATTTCTCTCCCATGTTTCATACCCTACCACCGTGAAATGTGGGGGATAACACGAGGTTTCATGTTCTGATGAGGTCGTTCTTTATACAGAAGGCTAGTAAAGGGCATTCAATGCGATACACCGAGATAGGATGATGTTACAAGGAAGATAACACCATATAGCTGGAAAATACGGTTCAACTTTTGACACTTAATAGTGCGTAAAACACAATATAGTGTCAGCGCACTGTATATAGTGACACGGTGTCACTATACAGTGCGCTGTCACTATAACCCAAGAACTTGTTCTTATGCAAACCTGGTTCCGTTTAGGCTTTGCTCTGCGATGATTGTTACGATATACATGCCTGTTGGTGTTATATGCATATTCTATTTCTCACCTTCTCAAACCACGATCTCTGCAAACCCTTCCAATGACGTTTCATGAAATGAAAAATCATTTGGGGTGGGAAAAATAAAATGCATGAAATACTACTCACAATCTGACGATACTGTCAAAGTCGCCCACTTTAAGGTAATGCGTTTCAAATGATCCTGTGAGAAAGAAATACACATTTGGATAGACAGATTGGATATCAAACAGCTGCCAAAAGGAGGAGTTATTCTAAGGTTTTTGAAAACTCTGGGGCACGGGAATGTCGAATCATTATTTTTTCATTACAAAAAATTCAATTTAAGTCTTACAGAAACAAGTCGATGATAATCAGGTTGAATTATGCCATTATTTCCATATTACCTGCCCCTTGCAGAACCAACTTGGTCGGCTCCACGGAGTTTTGATCTTCTTTCTTCTCCGACATTTCAAAGCTGAGGAAGAGTGAAGGTTCTAAGCAATGTAAAAAGTAAAAAGATTTCAAAGCAAGTCTGAATCTATCGAAGAGAAAATAGAATTGAGTTTGAAACTGTGCAAAACATCGTTAATGGATAAGGTGTTATCAACCAGCCAAATATGGCCGGATGGTACAATTAAATCTAACACAACTGATGTTTCCACTTATAGTATGTGTTTTAATGTGCAATATGGCGTGGGTCCCGCAATTTTTCAGAAACTCACAGCATATTCACATAGTCTCACTTTACTGTATCTACAGCAGAGCAACACTTTAGTCTTTCGATGAATATTAATGAAATATTCGGAAATATTACTCGAAAAATTTTGCTAACTCTAGGTTTTGAAAATGTTAGATTTTGTTAAACTATCGACAGCGAAATATTGATAATTGGCCAAGAACTATTTGCTCATTTTGAGGGTAGCATTGCACTGATTGCATATTATCGACTAAGGCTGAGTGCGGTAATACTCAATTATTGCACGAGCAGAATCCGAGTGTAATAATTTTCACGAACACATGTCAAGTCATACCCTACGCGTGTATTGCAGTGAATGGACGTGAAATGAATCACAACCGAGGTCATTGCATTGAACAATGAACAATGAAGGAAAAGCTAACTTACAACTGCAATAATTTGAAGAATTAGCACCACCAGGCACCATATAATTTCTAGGAAAGTAGCACCAGAGTTCAGCTCATGAGTAAGAATATAATTAACACGCTTTATAATTAGGATGAGAAGATGACGCCATTATCATAGCTTAATGTGACGAATTGTTGGTGCTGAGTCGGCTGTTTTTAGCGCCCGCTACATAGTAATGAAGATCAGCTACAACTGCCAGCTTTATAACTTTATAAGCGACTTTGGAGCTGGAATGGCCCCGCGTTTATATCATTAGGGTTGTATGTTAGGTACAAGTATTATATGCAAGATGAATAGGGCTTAGATGACATCATTATCATAACACAAAGTTATATAATATTGAACTTTGCTCACTAAGGGTTCGCAAGGTAACGAACGACACCAACATTTCTAAATCGATGACAAAGTCAAAATGATTTCGATTTTGCCCTGTTATCAGATCATATAATACATGCCGCCAAAGTTGCGACTTGACGTTTTTAATTCACCACTCCAATCCATGATGATGACGTAACTTTCAACCGCCCCTCATTTGGTACAGCAACCGATTTTACAACAAAGGTGAGGTTAATGTTCCATTGTTATGGTGAGACTCCCGGGTGTAAAATGCAGGTGCGCGTCTGACTGAGTGGCTTTTAATCTCACCGCCAAGGGGCCATCCATAATGGACGTCCGCAAAATTTCGTCTATTTTAGACCCCTCCCTCCCCCCGTTGTCCGCAAACGCCCGCAACCTGAAACACCCTCCCTCCCACCCCAGTCGTCCGCACTTTCATTCAAATCTTTTGTGTGATCATTTTTATGCACGTTTTCTCAAATATGATGACGAAATTCAACTTTTTTGACTCAATGTCGAAAATTTTCTAGAGAAAAACTAGTCAAATCGACCAAAATTTTCATAAATGCGGACGACTGCATTTAACCAAACACCCATCCCCCCCCTTCGTCCGCATTGGGCAGACTCCCCCCCCCCCATTTCTTTCTGGACGTCCTTTATGGAACTATGGATGGCCCCCAATCCCAACAATTGGCAGTGGAAATGATGTCATAAGGGGAAAATTTTGTCCGAAAACTTAGGCATAAAATTTCTTTGGTAAACTCAAAAAGTGGAATTCTTTGCCAAAGATTACCTTATCATTGATTGAAATGGGGTAGAGGTTACGGCTATAACTGAGTGACTTATAGATTTATAATCCCTTGGAGCAATTCCTTTATAAATCCTAGGAATAGAAAATCGATATATTTTTGTTTAAAATGTGGAGTTGATGACGTTCGACCGCCTCATTTCCCTGCAGAAGGGAAAAATCAGCTACATTGTTCTGAGAGATAGTATTGAGATAGTTTGAGTCGGGAAAAAATATAGAGAAAAATGGATCACAAACATTTAGATTTTTGCTATACCTCTCGAGAGGAATCATACCGTGATACCGAATAAAAATTTAAGTAATATTTATAGCTGATAAGCGAATGAATCCATGCCCAATAATCGGGCAAGGAATCATTTGCTTACACGCATAGAATCTTACGGCTCAGTTAAAATACACTGCTTAGTGCTTGTCAGAATTCCCCGTGAAATTGTGGGCTTGGCACCTGGAATCTGTGTTGGCAGTCTGAAATCGCTCACTGTTTATTGTTATGTCAACATTAATATGTATGAAACCTCCAATGTTCCATTATGTTGCAGATCCTTCAAGCTAATCAGCGAGATAAACTCCTATTATCACCCCGTTTAGCCTAGCAGGTATAGAAGAATGGAATGGTGTCCCAATTATCCTGGCACCAATCCAATTTTAACAACAGAAAATTGTGGGGAATTATATCCAAGCAGCTATTGTGTCAAATGTTGGTTTATACAAAGAGTGTTTCTCAACACAAATCCAGATCAATCATTCATCAAAGACGTGATAGAGTCATTATCATAGGAGCAGCTACATTCACTACAAGGTTTCATTAGGTGCCAACTATAACGACTGCTAATTCAGGGACCACTTCACACTCCAGAACGTGCTACATTTGGTCAAGGAGGGCCATTAGTGACAACCTTTGAATTCTTTGAATACTCCATTTAATACAGAAAGATGAGGAGGGCAGGGTGTTTCTTTTGAACCTGGGTAGTCTTCAGGAATCCTCATTCTTCTTGGGCGGTTACAACTACAGCGTATTATTACCGATAGCCATGGATCTCGAAATTATCTTGACATTGACCTATCTGCGCGCGAATTGATCGGTCAACGATCGCGCACTAACAGACTTTCACCTGTGTCAAAGGGACCTATCATGGCCATGGGAAAACTAATACG
Source organism: Beroe forskalii (assembly GCA_011033025.1). Lineage (NCBI taxonomy): Eukaryota > Metazoa > Ctenophora > Nuda > Beroida > Beroidae > Beroe > Beroe forskalii. Next base: position 168,292 of record WFMF01000279.1, on the reverse strand, counting down.
CCGCCGATGATTAAGTTGCCGGTTATTTTTATGGTGCAGCATCCTATCTAATTCCTACATACACTGGTCATAAGATGGCTTCTTGAATCATAAAACTAGGATTCACGATACACAAAAGAGCAGAGAGATCTGAGTGTAGACTATTGTATTGAGGACGAGGACTCTACTCCACGGGAGAGGGTAGAAAGTGCTGAATTCTAACAATTGGAGGTCCGCATTTCGCTCCACGCCCCCTAAAGAAGGCACGGGAATCCTTGCAATTACTATACATAATCACAATGTGATAATTACACGTAATTTTACATTCATCTGACCACTAGAGACCTGCTGTATACAACTGATCATGTAATTTGTAACTATAATTGTAGCCAATTTGTAGCAACGCAAACTCGGATATTTTATTATTTTGGAATAAACTCGGCCGAGAAATTTATAAATGAGTTGAAAGCGTTTTGCGACATGTGGAGTAACGCATGTGTGCTCATGGATCGCTGAAGTTAAGGGATCGATAAAGACGCGCAATTTACTGCTGGCGCTAACAGTAACTTGGTCGTCCTTATCGATTCCTCATCCAATCGATCCCAATGTAAACATATGCTTTAAATAGCGAACATATGCGCATCGTTGGTCATTATCTAATTTGTGGTTCTTTATTCACAACAAAGTATCACGGGAGCAAGAAATGGTAGAGGCTAAAGCAATGTAGATAAATTGCTAAGTGAATACTTTAATATTTATGACATAGGGGTAGATAATGATCATTAAAAACTCAATACGTAATTCGCACACTTTTACACGATACAGTAACATTTTATGCGGGTTAGTTAGCGTAAATTATGCGACGGTAAAGCAATGATAAAAGATTTTAAATGATTTAACGAATCTCTATACCATTTAAATTTTAATGATTTATCCCAAAAAGGCGTAGAGAGTAGGAGTAATTGAAGTTATTTGGGGTTATTAAAAAATTGTCGCTGATCATTAGGCCCATTACAAGTATGATTGCTACGCGTAACTAAAATTTACGGTTGAAATGACGTCATTATCAGAACTTTACATGGTATGTTCATGATGGTGTTCCGTCTTTTTTCATGCTGAATGCATAATATAATAGCTCGGTTGAGCATTATCATTTTCATTGTGTATTAATAGAAGCTTGGAGTCGAGTGGACTAATAATAACCCAGGAAAAGTCTTGAAAGTATTATGCGGACTTAATGTACGAAAAGACACCGCAGAAGGAAGATTATAAGCTAAACGCACGAATTAATATGCCCATGGAGAAATCAGAGAGTCTGCTAAATATACGGGAAATTCTCGCTTTTAAGTAGTAGTGGAGGAACATTTAACGTGGAATGAATTTCAATCTGAAGATTGCATTTCAAGCAATTCAACAATGTTCAAATTAAAAAATGGTCCGAAATTATCAAGAAATACTGTCATGAAAGGTAATAAATTCAGTAAGGATTATAATGCTCTGGCAACAATGTTGGAAGATACACATCCATCATCATAATGCTCTACAGCACACAATTTAATTATAAAGATTTAAAAGCTTTATAATCATAAGGATTTAAAGTATATATAATTACCTCGGCCGACTTCAATCAAGCGGAAGGTGGTACTATGGAAGGTATATATTGCACTGATGTAATATATTTACCAAACTTTTAATTACTGCGGAGTGGTCACTCGCTGTGCACAGGTGTGCGCCATTATATGATTCCAGACTGTTGCAATTTCTGGTACCTTATAACTGCACATTTAATCAAGCAGAATTAGATACGATAAGATGATGAACGAACTGCAATCATCCATTTATCAAAGAGCATTGAAGCACTGAAGCAGCTACTGATGGGTAATGATCATATCACCAATCAAAGTGGAGAGTAGAGAAGACTAGAAATTGAGAACATGGTCTCAATTTGAGGCCAGCGACACTGGAGTTTACACCCCAATCAATGATATGTCTTCTCTGATATTTAATTATTAAGGAAAGGAAACTGGAAACTCAATCTCTTCCTCAAGCTTTAAGCCGTCATTGATATCAGGCTGCTAATAAAAGAATCAGAAATCAATTTCCCAGCCCGAAAGACACGGCGGCTAACATAAAACATTGATATTTCTAAAACAGGGTTAAAAATGACCCTCTGTCATTCAATAGCTCAACAAAATTACTTTTTTCAATCAGCAACATTCAGCACCGACGTGCTGAGACAATGAGACATGGGCAAGAATCGTTTACTTACCTTCAATCAAACTAAAATCGAATGCAACTGAAGGTGAAAGCCGATAGATTAATGACAGAGACTATCAGAGAATTGTTTTAATGACTTTCTGATTGCAACTGCAGTGCAAAGATCTTTTTAATGAAATACCTTTCATTGAATGCTAGACCGTAATCCTATGAATCTACAACGATCATATACCACGCAATGCCCCATTTTGAACATTATTTTCACTGGCCATGGCCATGTGAACTGATAGCTGAAATCGATCTGCAAATGCCATGTAGACGGGACCAAATTATCCAGGGACAAGCAGCGATCGTTACTTTTTTCATTTATCGTACATTGGTACGTCACCAAAACCGTTGGACGGTTGGTCAAGTAACCCCCCGCTGGTTTGGATGTGATCAGCCCATTTTGTCTCTTTTCAGGTTCCGTTGTCACATCCAAACCCGCGGGGGGTTACTTGACCAACCGTCCAACGGTTTTGGTGACGATATCTTGACAGATGTATGTAGTTTGAACCCATGTTACTTGCCCAAAGGCAGTTTGGACCCACGTAACTTGCCCTCACGTAGTCCGAACCCGCGTTACTAGCCCACACGCAAGTCTAACCCACATAACTCACCCTGACGAAGTCCAAAACTACGTTATTCTAACTTGGAATTACTAGGATTGATATATTTCTTAATTTCTACAAATCGTCCACGTGAACTCACGTGCTGGAATATAGCAACTAGATCTAATTTCACGTGCATTAGTCGTATTTGAACTCATTTCAACGTAACCAAGTCGAAAATCCCGTGTAAATATCAATTTCTTCAAATCCCCTAATTTCTACAAAACGTCTGTGTGTAATCACGTGCATAAATATGGCAACCAGATCTGATTTCATGTGCATTAGTCGTATTTAAACTCATTTCAACATAATCAAGTCGAAAATCCTGCGTAAATATCAATTTCTTCAAATCCCTAATTTCTACAAAACGTCCGCGTGATCTCACGTGCTTCACTAGTCCATCGTATATTTCCCCGTTATTTGGACCCCCGTTATTCGGACCCCGGTTATTTGTAACCCCGTTATTCGGACCCCCCATTATTCGGACCCCCATTATTCGGACCCCCATTATTCGGACCCCCGTTATTCGGACCCCCGTTATTCGGACCCCCGTTATTCGGACCCCCGTTATTCGGACCCCCGATATTCGGACCCCCGTTATTCGGAACCCCGTTATTCGGACCCCCGTTATTCGGACCCACATAATCCGATGAAAACTCTATGAGTTGGAGATGTAAAAGTAGCGCAAAATAGCGTTCTATTACAAAATACGCTATTTTAGTGGTTTTACGCGATTTTGATGACGTCATCACAGCACACAAATAAGCTCAAACCAACTTCCCATATAGCCTATAAGACAATTCCGCCTTAGTACAACATACTTTGACCGGTCTCATCTCAAGATATGCTGCAGTTCGTGACATATCACTCGTTTAAGTTTTTCTCCTAAAATTTTGAAATTGATTTTTCACCGTACCTTAGAAAATCGCGTATATCTCGATGAAAATCGAGATAGCCCAATGATCCATATGATTTTCTGAAAGCTCTTTAAATTTCCAACTAACGATTTTTCCAAAATTTTTGAGCTATCGCCTTTCCTTCTTGGTGAAAAATGCGCTCAAAATGGCCTATTTTCGCTAAAAAAAGCAATAAAATTTCGCTAAGTTGATGACGTCATAATGACGTGAAAATGACGTCACCAGAACTTCTCTTATAGCCTATAACACTTTCCTATCTTAGATCAACAAAACCTGACCTCGATCATGGCTCTACCATTTCCCGTTCTTGAGATCTCGGCTTTATAAATTGGGTCCCGAATTATCAGCTCTTATTATTATTATTATTATTATTATTATTATTATTATATATTATTAATATTAGCCAATTTTGAGGGTACTTGTAGGCGTGCAATAATAAGTAATATTGCACTCCTCACATTGGCTAATACACTAAGAGCATGGCAAATGGTCATGACGCTAATAAAATTATTGCACTCGGCTTCTCCTCGTGCAATAATTTGGTATTGTCGCACTCGGCCTGCTCCTCGTGCGACAATACAAATTATTGCACTCGTCTACGCCTCGTGCAATAATTCCTATTAGCGCATTCCCAGCCATGCTCTAAGCGTATATTATACACCCTGTGACACTGAAATGTCTAACTTATACCCCTGGCCAGTTTTTTTTTATTCCGCGGGGGGTTACCTCCCTGGCCAGGGAGGGAATGGATTCTGAAGACCCAACACACGATTTTATACGTGTGGATCCCAGATTCAAGCGATATTCAATGAGTCGTGACGGAACGCGCGCATTGAGATTTGTAGAGACACGTACGTTTTTGTGACGAAGCCCGTGGAATTCAGAAACAGCATGACAAAAGCACCGCGCCGTACGCATAATGCTATGTAAATACCCTTTTTGCCAAAAATTGTGCCCCATTGCGCCAAAACTTAGACAAATTGTTAATTTAATTTTCGAGAGCACTTCGTAATTTTGTGATACAGTTATGACAATTACTTCTGTAATCAATTGCACGACAATCTTCATACCTCATAGCTCCTTCATGTATTCCAGCATCCGACTAGACAATCTTTGTGCGGAGACTTTGACATCATCCGCTCATCAGGGGAGATAGAACATTATCACTTCTCCAGGAGATTCATCACTTCATAAAGGTATGAGGAGTAATCACTTGATGTGTCAAGTCATTCACCAGCGAGGTTAACACCAGCACACGAGCAGCCTTAGTCATGTGACAATGTGACATCACTAAAAGCTTAGCTGGTTAGTGTCAAGCAAACGAAGAGAATTCCGGTAAAGGTACAAGTTTGATAAATCGATTGATTTAATATGAAAAATTAATTTAAATTTCTAAATAATCGGACCCAAAAGTTCAAAAAATAAGAGGATTAAAGAACCAAATAACACAGACTGGGTTAATACATTGTAAATAAAATGTTTACAAGAGTGATGCAATAGAAATGAATAATAATGTTTCAATAATGTTATAATAATGTTCTTATGATTCTATTATCATAATCAAAGTAGATTCAAATAAAATTATAGTCAATCAGCATTATTTGTTTATTTAGAAACAGCTTAATATAGAATCTGACGCAAAACTTTCATTTAAATCTTTTACTTTCTAGATGCAGATTCAAAAATAACTGCATATATTTATAAATGAAGTCGGATAAAATTCAGATTCGTGAATAAACGTGTGAGCCAAACTTGCAATCAAAATATATTTGTTGGACATTTTCCAGTACAGTTTATATGTTTCCATGCAACTTGAGACTAGAGCAATAAAATCATTAAATTAATCGGACTTCATATGAAAATCTAATTACATCAAATTAGCTAAATGGTCCTTTAACGGGGAAGGGGACTGTATATAACATCAATTTAGCAATTCAAAGTCTTATCTATATAGGTGTATGGGTATACTATGACAAACATAGAACAAACACTGAATGTCGATAAATAACTTAATCAGCCCTTATTTACAGATAAATCTAACCCAATTATACATACGAACGCTATTGGGGGAACAAATATAGGGCAATATAACATCTTTCAAAAGCTGGTTATCAGAAATTAAATTCTTTTGGGAATTCTCAATAACTTTGGGCGCACGACTTAATAACGCACAACATTTGACCTCAAGGCATATTATCCAAACCCTAGCCATTAAACCATAATCTTAACCCAAAACCAAACCAGGCTCCAGCCCTAATGTGTAGGAAAAATATTACGATAAGATTTTGTGAGATCAAATGTCGGCGAGTGAAAACTAAAAAGTCTGTCACCCCTAGATAGATCTAGAAATAATAAATCAACAAGAATCTAAAAGGATGCATTGATTATTCGACTCTTAACTTCACTAGTTCATGTTTAAAAGACGTGAACCGTGATATTTTGTGTGAAGTTCAGCATATTACCAACAAACTTAAAAAGTACCAAAAGCCGGTGAACGCTACAAGAACTCAATCCCCTCAAACTTATGGTCCATGGAAATAATCCGTTCTTCCATGACCTGGTGACCGTCCACTGTGAAAACTGTCATGAAAGTCTTTACGGCACCCTCAAATTCTTCAGACTTCAGAGCCACTGAAGTAGGTTTCGTAAGTCATGATCGAGTATTTATTGGCAGAAAACTAGCAGAAATTAATCATTTGAATTCCCCAAATTGTATGTTGTAAAAATTTCAAATCATTTGCAATTGATGTAGTCAAATGAAGTTTCAATGATAATTAAAGAAGACCATACTATCACTGACCTATGATGTTATCGTCTGAATACGGTAGGAACTTGAAGGAACTGAACCCATGGGTAGGAATCAGCACTCCAATGTGTTTCACATGGATGTCTTTGAAGTACTCATCAGCCGTCAGAAGGATGTTAGACCCCTTCTTCTCATCCGCCACATCGTCGTATTTCTCTTTGGAAACACGACGGGGAAGGAAGAACCACTGCTCGTGGACTGAAGACCAGCAAACTGCGGGGGGTGGGGGTGAGAAAGCGAGGTTACTGGGGGTACAGTATGCAAAGTTATTGTTGCTCGTGGACTGACGACCAGCAAACTGCGGGGGAGGTACTGGGTTAGGAAACGAAAATCTTTGAACAGGTAATCCAAATGCTATGAATTGAAAATATATGGAGTATGTTATCCAAATGCCATCAATTGAAAATATATGGGTCGGGAATTATATAGGGTTGGATGAAGAAGACAGAGTAATAGTTTCTTCGTGGACTGACGACGACTAAACTGGGGGACAGGGTTTGCAGAGGGGTTAATTAAAGGCAACATAAAAAACATTGATCAACAGGGTCAATATCTGAGAACAGGTCCAATGTCCATTCAAATACTATAAATTGACAATATAATACATAAGTGCATAGTAGAACTAGAAGCCAAAAAAGTCAGTAGAAGCCAAAGAAAACTCCCAAATGTTAAGCTTCAATGAGTCTCGTGAAGGGTGGTACATTGGCTGACCTGCTTCGTAGTAAATATAGCCAGGGTAGCTCACTCCGGCAGCTTTCATTAACGCCTCGTAGTTATGCCTCCAGAATCTGAGAGAATGAAACATATGCTGAGAGATTTAATAAAACAGCGACCGCTGTTAAGTGTAAATAATCCGAACTTCAAAAGCTTAGTACTAGAACACCGTTACGTACATGCGTTGTACAATGTACAATGTACATTGTACACTAAGGACCAGTGTTGTGCAATGTACACTATACAATGTACATTGCACAATGTATGTCAATGTACACTAAGTACCTGTGTTGCACAGCACCGTCTGGAGATATGACTTTAACCCACATAGGATCGTAGTTTACGATATCCCCTGTGGTTGTGGTCCATGGTTTACCAAACCCACCCACATAGAGTTGGTGATCTTTAACTGTCATCCACTCTCCTTTAAAACCCTGTGAGAATGTGATTTAACCGTCACCCAACCCCCTTTAAAGCCCTGTGAGAATGAGATTTAACTGTCATCCACTCCCCTTTGAAACCCTGTGAGAAATGTGATTTAACTGTCATCCACTCTCCTTTGGAACCCTGCGAGGCGAGATGTGTGTGAGTTTGAGAGAAGTGTGATTCTGAGGAAAATGTAATCCTGTTTCACGTTTCTTGATGTGATGATTAAATTTTGACTCGTGATTAAATGGATTACTGGGATGGTGATATAGTATTACTCTTCATTGCCAAATAGATACAGAATAGGTGTGTATCATCAGGGAAGGTTCCGAATGAATGTCCCCTCACTGTGGAAAAAAACTCCAAAAACTGTTACGGCCTCTCCTCGTCAACTCCGTGCAGTATAGTTTCTCAAATTGAAATTAATCAAACACATTGAAAATTGCATTACCTTTTTGCTGTGCCCGTTGCCATCCACAAGGATGTGTCTTGGAACAACCTGTTCCTCCTCAATAGCGTACACAATACCCGTCCTATCGTCTACTGTCAGCAACTCCCCAGCAAACTTCTGAAGTTCTGACAGTTCCATGCCCCTACCACCTGAAATTTGTTGAATTTGAAACGAACCTGTAGGTGAGAGATGTACAAAGATATGAGGCTTATTGTGTACCACCATCAAGTTGTAGACATGACGAGCTGATAGTTAAGTAGTTCAGTATTGTAATAATAATAATATGTTCAACTTATAATTTATGGTGGCACAACTTCTAACACACTCAGGTGTGCCACGAAAACAAGACTGTCATTAATAATTTAAACAGTGCCCAAAAACAAACACTAAATTCAAAGCCAAGATCAAAGAATTACTTTACCCATGCACTGTTTAATAAAATAAAACTAGAAGAGAATCAAAAGTTTAGCCTATATTTCGGGGAAAGCCTCTAGAAATAAATATGTTTTCAGAGCACTTTTGAACGATATAATATCTGAACAATATTTGACATGTTGGGGAAGATTATTCCACAACTTAGGACCAACTTTAGAAAACGATCTATCACCAAAATTTGAAAACATGTTAGGTTCTTTCAATTGTACATTCGACCCTAATATATTAGCATAATTTAGTTCAGATGAAAGATAAACTGGACCTAAATTATTCAAACATTTAAATACCAGCAAAAGAATCTTATATTTTATTCTCTGTTTGACAGGAAGCCAGTGAAGCACCTTCAGAGTATCGCCGACATGGTCATGTTTGTAAAGTCCCACAATACACTTGGCTGCAGCATTCTGAATTCTTTGGAGTTCTAGTAAGATGTTCTCGTTAATTCCAAAGTACAAACAATTGCAATAGTCAAGTTTACAGACAATGAGACTGTTAATGATAAGCTTCAGCTGATCTCTGTCAAACAAGAACCTACGTTTATTAATGTTACGCAACATTCTGTAAGAGTCCTGCTTTACTTTGATGACCTGATTTCTGAAGCATAAACGTTCATCAAACAGAACACCCAAGTTTTTTGCAGTGCTGGTGAAGCGAACACATATGTCCCCAGGCAGAAACACTCCTTTGATGGAAATCTTTTTGAGAACGTTTGGGGGTGCAAATATCATGATTTGTGTTTTTCCAGGGTTTAACAGTAGGCAATATTCAAACATCCAATCTTGAATAGTTTTAAAACATGTTGAAATGCTAGAATTGAGGAAGACTGCTTGCTCAGTGGGTCTAAAGGATTTGTAAACCTGTTGGTCAGTATTGAATTATTCAAAATACATTCAGACTAATATCCTTCAATTTAATAACCCCTCCCTTACCTTCAGCAAGGTTATACTCGAGGATAGTAGTATTGATTATCTCAATAGTAGCTGTTCCATCCTCCATCATTTCCAGCCTTCCAACTGCCTTCATACTACCCCAAGTCTTCTCACTGGGCCGGTCCTGGAATTACAGTCATTATATTATAGCTGATGTACTGCTTATGATTGGCTATCATGTTATTTCAATTAACTATTGACTTAATCAGTGCATATATCACGAATACCACCGTTTAACTATATTTTACATAGTATACTGTAAACAGTCAATAGAGATGTCTGAATTTTCATTGGTATGCTGTCCATATTCATTTTGAGCAAGTCATAACTTGAACTCATTATGTAATGACAGTGCTACACAGGAACGTATATGATAAAATCGATTTAGGTATTATACCATAATGATTAAATTGACAAGGGCACCTTTCATGTAATTATATGCTGGTAATTCATGTTATAATTGACAACCATACATTTCAATGGTACTCAAATTGTCACACTTCATAATGCAGCTATTACAGGTATTTATGATAGATCGTGAATAACATAATTACCTACTTAATTATACGGGATGGTAATGTGACCAAATAGTATTAATAAGAGAGCCCAGAAATCAAAATAGCATACTGAGAGATGCCTTAAAATGGTACACACTAGATAAAGTACACTTATTTACATTACTTAACAACTGTACACTGTGAATTAGCACTCCACTGATCCAGTCAAATGTAATTATAAGGATTCCCATCTTATATATTGCAATAGGTGAAAATCCAATACCACTAACAGCACTGCAATGCATCTTAAATCTTTGTTATTGTTGTGGTACCAGTCACAAACTAATATTGTGCTTATATATGATAAGCAAGTATTACACTGTAGTCGAGTGAAACACAAAGAGTCAAGTCAGTCCACACCGCAAAAATCTACTAGTTTCAACAGGTTACATTATCTGAATAATATAAAACCTATCATCCTCAGGATCTCCTTGGACATAGACTTCCTGAAGTAATCAAAAACATAAAATGTTGTGCTTATATATTATACTTATATATTGTAGGTACCTGTGAATCTCCATCTTCTATGAGAGCAAAAAGGTGAGTTCCAATGTGTGATACTCTTTTTTCAACTGGCTTCTTATTTTCATTACTGAAAAACTTCTGATGAGTGATGGAAAGAAACTAACTTTACTTGAATACTTGAATATTGTAGCTTCAAATATGAAAAATGAAATATGCTACACATAACATTCAACTATGTTTTGGAAATTGAATGTACTTACGGTTCGTAAATGAATGCACTGTAGTAGTATGTGTACCAGAGAAAGACAACAACCAATACAAGAGAAATTCCCAGCAAATTCTTGTAGTCAAATTTCATCTGTAAATCCATTAAGGGTTTTGAAAGCTGAAATTATGAGCAAAAATGAATGTTGTGAGTGACTTGTTAATGATGATACTGAGCATTGGAAGTGGAAAATATAATAATTGAACATGAAAATGTTTTCTACTGGCTGACAATTGATGCTCATACAGTACTATTTCATTTCCAATTTGATGTTATATAAGCTAGTCTTTATGTGAGAGATGAGGTGCAAGAACCGACCATTCAGCACAGCTCACCAGACTATGGAATCAATTAAGTAGAAAACTTTTTAAAACCCAGAGGAGACTGGCGATGTACCACACAGTAAGAGACCACTTAGAAAGAATTGACATGTTTCATACAATATATCATCAGAATTTTCAAATTTGATTGTATAAAGTAGTGTTGTAAATCAATCAAGTCACTTTTTGGTGTCAACTACGTTAAAGCATTGCCAATAAAAGTTTCAATTTTTCAAATAATGATAAAATTCCAAACCTTTCTTCTCATTGCATTGTAGGGTGTTAATTACCAATTTGATATCACCAACTCATATCTCAAACTGAACTGTGACACAAAATATTCATTAAAACATGAAACCTTAGCAAGAAAATAAGAAAATCATATATTTGAGTTTGCCATTAAACAGGAAATGATAGTATGAAAGACTAAATAATAAAATATTTATTTATTTATTTATTTATTTACTTCTAACATATAACATGTGTCAGTAATAAAATAGGACTGAAATGAAGACCAAATTCAAGAGATTGAGGTTAAATGGAATAACTGATACAAGATAATTGTAATCAGAAGATTTTGGTTATTGTCCTCAGCTGATTTACTTAATTTACTTCTAGCAAGCTCCAAAAGGTAACTATTGAGGACCAAATGTTTGATTGAGTTGCTAAATTTTGGCACATGCATAGAGCAGCAGTCAATTGAATGGAATTGGTTGATCGATCAACATCATTTGATCGACTGATGTGTTTTAAATAGAAAATCTTTGACCAAGAAGAAAAACAAATAGATACCTTATTGGCCTTTATTTAGCTGGCCTTTTTTAACCGGCCTTTTTTTAACTGGCCCTATAGATAAAAAATGAATCATTTTTGAACCATTTTAAATTTTTAACCGGCCCTTTGGACAAAAATTTTTCTGGAGGTTGCCAGATCAAGGATTTTTTGCTTTGAAATGACCACTAAAACCCTTTTTTACTTGATAAATTGCATCAAAAGACCCAAATACCAGTCTGATATTATGATTTAGGCCGTTTTCGTGCTATATGTCATATGTGATGACTTTCCTGTGAACTCTGCACTTTGCTAAACACGTATATCCCTGTGTGGCTCGCGCGGCGCGTGTGTCCCGTATGCCGTAGGGAAGCGCACGGCGCGTACACACACCTATGCGGGCTTAGGAACTCTGCACTATATAAGCCAATTCATAAAAGTTTCATTTGACCTGAATTAACGCTCGCGGGAAGTTAAGCAACCGCCGCGCGCGTACACGTACACACACCTATGCGGACTTAGGAAACACATAGCATGTGGAAAAAATTAAACCTAATCATGTGTTAACGCCGACCTCGGATCTTCCCTGTTTGCGCGGCGCGCGCCGTATATACCTATGCATATGCGGGCTTAGGAATTACCGATCGGCAAAGTTTAAATCCTCTTATGAGGAGTGAAACTGTTATAACTTAAATGGAGTGAAACAACAAGTTGCCAATATACCAATCTGAAATAATATATCATCAATGAGTAATCCAGAAATACAGTGATAATAACATTATCAGAATATCTAAATCATATCACGAATATCAAATTGAAGCCCGAAGCAAATATAATAACACAAAGGTTTACTAACCACTGAGGTGGAAAAGTAAAGCAAAGATTCCAGTAGGGATTCCAGTTAAAATGTCATAACCTATAAGTAATTGAATGATCACTATATTTATGAAATATAACAGAAACGACGGCACGCGCCTTCCCCTGGCCTACCCAGGGGCGTCGCGTCGCGATGCTTGCCGCGCCGTGCAATCCGTGGGCGTATAACCAGGGTCCTGGACCCTGGTTAGGGCAAACACGCGCCGCGCGCAAAATTCACCTCACCAGGTGTTAACGGCTAACGCTGCGCTGATCGGCGATGTTTTGAGGAGTGAAACGACGGCGCGTGCCACGCGCAAAAATGGGCTCTGGTTAGAGTAACGCGCAAAAATGCTTTGGTTAGAATTTGCCGTAATCACGACCCTGGTTAGAGTGTTTAGCATTTAGGCCAAGGAAAATGTGTCACACTTCGTGCTGGAGCTCCTCGGCCTCTAGAAGACATATTTGTTTTTGAAACTGGCAATTGAATGGTTGTGTAAATTGCTTCTTTCTTCTTTTTTTATGAGTTTACATTCATATTTTGGGAATTTTCTTGCTTCTCTGAAATGATCTATCATTTCAAACAACCAACATTTTGTTTTCACTTTAAGGAAATATTCTAAGATGGGTTGTATTATCATTATTAAGGACATGTGAAAGTTATCATTAAAACCTCACAAAATTACTCTTATCTTTAAAGTTCAAAACTGCAATTTAATCTGTACCATGAAATGCAAATGCTAGTATTTGATTTCGACTGAAGATGCTCAGAAACCATTGGCCATACCGGTCATTTACTTTACTTTACTTTTTCTTGACATGATTTCTTTAGATCTCTATTTTTGTGGTAATTCTGTGGTTTCCTGACCTGTGCTATGCCGCATAGTACCCAGGTTTGTTATCAGTTATTATTTTTGGAGATGTTGCATGGTTCATTATGCAGCATATGTCAGAATGCCATGGTCATACTGTGTTTTTGCTGAACCTTGAGCTATTGTTAAAAAGTATTTTTAACTTACTGACTTATTCTTGCTGATAATGATCCTTTCATCAGTCTAATTGCCACTCTTCTTTTATCCTCTACACAACTTGAATTAATTGAAGATATTTTTTCAGGATCCATTGAATTGCACATTGTTTCAAGAAACAATGGCTTTAATCTTTCATATTGTATATCTATTCAACTGTATTAGTATGGCTGATAATAAGTATTTTATCATCTCAATAATCTAATATTTTGTCTAGCAATGAGTGACTCTGAAGAAGAACTAACCCCTGTTGAGTTAGCTGAATGGGCCCAAATCCAAAAGAAAACTTTTACAAGATGGTGCAATCAACAACTTAAACCTCGTGACTTGGAAATAGATGACTTGCAGGTAAAAGTTTATGTAGAGAAATTTGTTTTAGATATTTAGATTAGATTGGATAAGGAGAGTGTCACTGTATGTTTTGTCTTGGAATCTAAAAAAATGAGATGAATATGGACAAATTGGACAAATAGGACAAAAATGAAAATTTGTCTGTTTTGTCCACTTCTTTTCCCTCAGAAAAGCAGACAAAACAGACATGTTGATTATTGCATTTTGTCAGCTTTCTGAAAATGGACATGGTATCATAATGTGATGGCAATATGTTGAACTTGATTGCTTATAGAATTGACTGAGGGGGACCCCAAAGTGAAACACTAAAAATGTAATAATGGATTCAAATCAGATCTACTTTTCACCACTGATTTACTGCCAGTCTCGAGAATATAACATTGATCATGATTATATTATCTCTCGTCTTCAGAAAACTCCATATGGTGATAAGCACCTTCCTCAAATTTGATTGTATAAAGTAGTGTTGTAATTAGGAGCATATTAGACTAATTAATTAATTAATTAATTGTAAAGTGATGGCAATACAGTTGTAAATGCAATGAAGAACAAATGATGGCTAGTGATTGTAAGATCTATAATTCTTTAATATTTAGGTAAATGACTTGACAATACTCAATTCTTCTAATGTCAAGTGTATTTTTCATTGCATCAAAGTGATGATTGTTTCTTTATTCCAGGTTGGACTGAAAGATGGAGTCTCTCTTGTGAATCTTGTAGAGTTGCTTACCAAGAAATCTTCTGTGACAAGATACAACAAGAAACCAAGGTAATTGATTAAATCATTAGAAAATTATAATCAAATGAATACTGTAAATAAAATGTTAATAACAAGATCTATCCTTTGGCAATGTTATCATAATAAAAAGTCAGAACTTTCTTACCTTTCTGTGATACATCTTGATTTTTTGTGCCACCTAATTCATGGAATATTTTAATTTATCTTAATTAGTTCCTAAATACATTTAATGCACACTTTCAATTAAAACCACTTAAGTAGCCATAGTGACACTCCATTAATCTCAGCTCCTACACTACAATCAAACTCATTTTGGTATCAATATCACGTACCTCAGTGTCAAGTGTAATACAATACCCCTTTTTGCTCACTATTGATCACATAAACATTCAAAGAAAACTGACTCTATAAGCTGATCATTAATATCAGAGTGTAATGAATGTTTGTTTCCCAACAAATAAAGTGTATTGTGTAATAACTGCCTCTATCGTCTATCTCTACTATACATTCCACTTCAAGCTGTTTGTTATATACCACCTTGATCAGATTATAAGCCTTAATACCTCGCAGTTAGAATTATAAGTACTGCCCATGTACGAAAATTTTGCTTTGGTAAAATTGATGGTTTACATTAAACCATAATCCATAAATACCAATTCGTAAATCGAGATTATTCAAATTCTTGGAAAATATTACATTCATGATTTTCCAAGTATTCAAGTATTCAAGTATTAAACTCTGTGACTTGTAGGTACTAGATTTCATTTCCTGAGGCATAAGTTGTGTGATTGAACTTTGATTTTGGCTTGGTGCCTAATAGCATTACAAAAATTTTAAAGCTCATACAACACATGGTTATTTTATCGTGATTATAGTTTCCTGTGGAAGTGAGGTAGGCAATGTCCAGTTCTGATGAATTTACTATTCCTGATGAAACATTGCTCAAAAGGGATGCATTGACGCACAGTAAGTTTCAAATGTATCATACTATGGTTCTTACACCTCATTGAACAGAGTTTCATTTGGCGGTTGTTCTTCGTAATATAACACCTGTATGTTGCAACACGGGGCCATTATGCCTATTTAGTATATTTACTACTTTACTATAAACTGAATATTGTAAAACATTGGCGATATTGCAGCCACACGCACAAGTATATGCTTATACGTTTCAAATGAGCCTGAAAATGTCTCTTAGACTTCGAAAAGAACAGTGTTATTTAGCTTAGTAATACAGCTGAATGCAGGAATTATCAGTTTACAATAGAGGGCACCATCATATGTTGAAGGTCGTGCTCTGCCTCTTCACTGTAAGAGTGTTGTGTTATGGTTAGTCAGGGCTGTCATTAGTTTGTTGGTCAGTGCTGTTCGAAGATATTATATGTCACTGAAACGAGAACTTTTCTTTTCAGGATAAAGATGCAGATGGTCGAGAACATTGGTATCGGACTGAAACTCCTGACCGATGATGGAATCAAACTTGTCAATATTGGTGAGCTGTTTTTCAAAGTTCGTGATATACCAAAAATAAAAACCCAGAGATAAATTGATTAGGTATTGAAGTTGAAATACCTCATATTTTAAAATTTTAATCTTTCAACCTTTCATATTTTGATTAAATGGTAAGACAATATGTCACGTGTAATTATTATTTTGCTTATCACACTGCATCTAATCACATAATATTAGTTGGGTTAATTGCCAGTTAAATTTAATGTTCCTCATTAGATTCGGGGAGCCTATTAAATCACTAACTACCTAAAAGGCAGCCTTTGAGCCTCATGTTCCACTTACCGGTCATATTTTAATGTTATATCCATTTAAATTTCCCGCCTATATAAGTTAAATTTGAAACCAACTTGTTATCAAGCTCGACCACCCCTGCAAATCATTACTGTACAATTACAACAAATCATTCATGTACTGGCGTGATTATTAGATTAATTATCGAATTATCGTGTGTAAGTTCAGTTGCCATATATTGCAATTTCGCACATCCAATCTCATACAATCCCACAAGAATTATTCACACAAGGATTATACAGACAATATATTAGGTTACACAGTTTACACACAGAAAATACACTCATCCTTCATTCATTTGTAAACTGCACACAATTACGTTTCACCTGGGTCGTCCTTCCAGTTGGCTCCAGTGGCAACTTTAATAACCACCCACCACGGAAATACACAGTTCATATTTCCTATATTTGCTGCGGGTGAGAAAAAGGCGGTTTTCTACAAACAATGTAGCATTATAAACCATGATAATGACGTCACTCTTCATTGCTTATTACTAATGTAGGACTTCTTCGGTCACCTCTTAATTGATTTAACACTCAGGTAGAGCTACGCATTATGTACCATCAGCTATGTCCCATGAATGAATGTATTTTCTTCTTTTTCAAGAGAATACGAGTGCATTAGTAAGCTTAATAAGGAATAACGTTGCAAAGGTGTACTATGTTGTTGAACACGTATATTATTATTATCATTCATCAGCTGAGTGATGTTACGTTCATTGTTCTACTATAAATGTACACTCAGTCCTCAATCATAATATCAGTTAGTCAAATATATTACACGAGTATCATTCAGAACTGAATTTTGTGTTCGCGTAGAATATTTTTAAGCAAATATGATGAATGAATTAAAGTTCGCTTGATAAAGGGCTATGCTGTAACCTACACAGACAATCTAAATCTTGGCTGTATAATCACATACGTCGCAATGGGGCCAGGAGGCAACTGGCCACTGGGTGGACGTTGATTGAGATTTTGACTGAGTTCTGCCCATTCATTCCGAAAATATGTAGGATTGGCACCACCTCCTGCGTTCTGGCCGCCCGAAAGTTTTAAGAGGCTTCGCCGTGGATGTCTAAGGTGAGGTTTGATTTGAGGGTGACATTCCACTGCCCCATATTTGGACCCATTATCACGGTTTTTCCGTTTTCACTGCTAGATGCATTCTCCTACCCCTTACTCCTAAACCGTCCAGCCAAAAAGGTGTAATGATTCTCACACCGGGTTCTCGGAGATCATTGTCATGGATTTGACAGTCTACTCAGCAGAATCAGCAGCTATGAAAATAATGTGATTCTAACCTCTGCGAGTGATGATCCATGGAAATATAAATATTATGTTTTAAATAATATTATGCAGAGGAATTCTATAGAATTTGACAGCCCGGGTAGAAATAGTCTTCAGAATTCAGAAAAGGACCATCATAGCCCCTCGTGTCATTATTTCGTAATCAAATTTTAATTCTGAACTAAACTCTATTTAAGTGCACACATAACTTTGTCTAGATGAGTATACATTACGAATTAAAGGGAGATGACAATGACCAGTCCAAATATACTAATATTGTGACTAACAACTGTGTTCCTCCCACCCTTTTACCACGGAGTACTAGCTAGACCTCCATATTTTAGTAATAATAGCTGCACGCTAAAAATTGCCAGATTTTCATCATCAATTCTCCATTATAAACCATGATAATGACCTCACTCTACCCATGTCTGTTGTTTTTGTGTGACCTCTGTAGACTGTTGCCCCCTTCCCATGAGGATATTAGAACATTGGAGTATATAATTGTCTCTCTATTTGAGAGTGTAACTGGTGGTGCATGAAATTATTACAAACTGAAACATTAACTTTTCAGTGCGTTCGTAAAAAT
The DNA here is from genome assembly GCA_011033025.1 of Beroe forskalii. Lineage (NCBI taxonomy): Eukaryota > Metazoa > Ctenophora > Nuda > Beroida > Beroidae > Beroe > Beroe forskalii. The sequence goes on along the minus strand of WFMF01000279.1, from coordinate 149,739 downwards.
CCGGTAACGAACACACTGAAAAGTTAATGTTTCACTGTGTAATAATTTGGTGGGAAGCACTGTTTCCTCGCTTCTGCGTTTAAATTGTTCGCAGAATTACAGACATCGAAATTTCTCTCAAATTATAATTTTCACTGTCCGAGTGGAAATTAAAACCAAGGTTACCTGCTTCAATAAATGGAGGATCAAAGAAATTCTTGGTAACTTCAGTGTAATAAAATGCCTCAAATATTTTCGAGTGTATGATAACCATGCTCTGATTTACTGAACAATTTATTTTAACATACACTCTGAATATTATGTAATACTGTAGTAACTTACGTCAAGACGAAGATGAACTTGATTTTATTAAAAGTATGATGTAATATATTTTAGAGATGCCTACGACATTCCAGAATGTCTACGTTTCAAGAGCTCAATCTGAAAACCACTGTGATTAAATTTTACAGATGTTCTGAGCTTTTGTCCGAAACAATCTCACAGAATGGCCCGTTATTTCCTATTAATTTCTAAAATTTGCTGTTTTCCAATCACTGATTGCTGGAAGCAACGGATTGTGTTACCATTTTACTCTGATATCAGTTTAAGCTAACATCACTTCACTTGAACTGGTCATACCAAATTAGGGTTCACGATTAAAATCTGCTGTTAGAGTTACTTTTGCTGATGAAGATAACAAGCACCGTTTTAAACCCCTCTTTCTGCTTTTAGATTTTGTTCTCTCATGCTACACCTAAATTCAATGAAATGTAAAACCAAATTTTGAGATGTTTTAACCCCATTTATTCTAGATAAGGTCACCATTCTCAAGTCAATTCTGTTCTCAAAACTACAGTACAGTGCGAGCACTCCATTGGTGCGCTGGGTTTTTCATTTCAAGTTCATTGCAAAAAAATAAAACTACGCGTACTAACACATATTATATTTTTAAACCACCTTATATCATAATCTATGACTATGCTATATTTATATTTTATCGAATATCGTCAGAATGATAATAAGAAATAATAATAATATGAGCTCAATATTTTAACATGAATTTAATCATATTCACATAATGAGCATCATAATATGTAATGATGTTAGAAGGGTGTGTGCCGATCTGCATTCGCCTCGTCATCAGGTAATGATAACAGGCTGACCTAATCGATAGACCTGAGAATGAAATGCTGATGAAATTCTGTTGAAAGCCCGTCAATTATAAGACCAATGTTTCAGTTAATTGATACATTCTCTGCAGGTGGAAAATCTGCTCGATCTATTCTACCTTTGATAATTGCTTTCATGATATGAGGCAGGGGAAGGCACTCAATTAGCGGTGTTAACTGGAAATCTGACGAAAATCGGTTATGAAACAGTCGCCAACTGACCGCTTATTATCGTTTTTCTGTGAAATATTTGAAATCGAAATTCACCGGTAATTCATAGAAAGGAAATCTAACGCTATTTACCGATTATTATGGATAATTAGAAAACATCTCCCAACAATCCTTGCCGTTCAAATTTCAATGTTAGAATGTTGATGTATTCTTGCCCATTTGATGAACCCAGAGCAGAGAAGTTAAGCTGAACCCGAGTATATGATAATTTGATCAGTAATGAACATCGATATTATCAGGAGCTCAGCATGTCAATATACCCGTTACACTCTCTCTGATAGAGTAAAGACATTTCATCACCGGGAAATTAGAGGGGATATCACTTCTCCGTGTGTAACATTCTCCGTGTATGTGTGTATCAGTGTACCAAAACACTTCGGATATCGGATACATTTCATGAGATGGAATTCGTACAAGAGTACAAAGTAAACATACACACAAACATAGAAAATGGAACAAACATACAAACAAACTTGCAAAAATTAAACTTCGCCCATTTTTTACGCGCAGTTACACACAATTTCAGTACCTGTACCGGATCAATGTACATTGTACATGTAATTATTGTATCGGGTGTACAAGTACAAGTGTGCATGACATGCTGATAACTCACTCTATCGAATAGGAATTAGACATGGTAATACTCCTCTTGACACCTTCACCGGACGTTATTGACAGGTATTTGCCAGTCATCTTGGCGCCTAGTTGTCGAGTATTATTGACCCACCCAAAATTAATGGTATATTTTCGTGAAGATCCGCAACTTTCCTCATTTGTATTTGAAGGGGAGAAAAATTACAACGTTCCAAATTGTTTTGTGAGCCAAATGCCTCTTTAAAGTGTCATAAAGGGTTTGCCGACAGATGAAGTTTTTTAAACCTTCATTAATCCCCAAATTTGCAAATTTGTCAAAATACGCCCCTATCAGCTTTGCAACATGTTTTCACCATCATACATCGTGTATATACCAGCTACACCTTCTAGAATGTACACACGGAATGTTGTTTTAGGCTGGATAATATGCATGTTGAATGGTGATCAGGGGGTCTACAAGCTTGAATGGAGCCGTTGGGCGTTGGCCATTGAAATGGGCTTTGAAATGTACATCTTTACCTTTAGATGGTTTTGGGGCTTTAGAATCATGTCTGTAAGTTTTGGGAAACAGGACGCATTATTTTGGCATTTTAAATCAACTCTTATATTAATACTCCACTCTGAATAAGTAGCATCCGCATGCTGGATTAAATGTTTGAATGGAAACATGTTCTGACTAATGCTCTACACGCTGAATTTTATGCAAGTTTTAATTTGCATATTTTCATGTATGCGAATATGTGTGATGGAGTAATATTCCCACGCACAATGATTTAATTTTATAAATCATTAAAAGAATATGATTTGCGGTTACCATAGTCCAGACAGTCACGAATCTAGGCAATGTTAAAACCACGAGCTTGAAACCAAGCCAAGAACAGATAATGTGAAACCTTTGCTACAGTCAAGCCAAGGGCAGTTAATTACCTGTAAGAATAATCATATCATTCACAATTATTATTGCCATTTGCTGGGAATGGTTTGCCTTGTAAAACCACTGGGTTAAATAAATATTCATTAGCTGAGAGATAATGTACAGTTCGGACCAAGAGTAGAAGATTGTGCAATGACTACTTCATTGCCCCCCAGAATAGTATGCGTTACGCATTTCATGACATAGTCACACATTGATTAGGTGTGTGTGTGGACAATGACTTGACAGAGAGCTCGTCATATTTAATTAAAAGTTTGAATATATAGAATTATCATATCACGAAGAATATTTTGTACATTCCCTATTGCTGAATGTGCCTGCTGCAGAACTGAGCTGCAGAAGTAAGGGCCAGCACCTGCTTACCTAATCAAATGCACTGCAGTGCAATAACTTTTCACAAGCCACATCTTGAAATTTTTCATAAATCAGATGTCACAGAATACAATTTTATCTGAAAACTGTATTATTCTAGTATGTTTTATCTTCTTATCTTCTAAACGGGTAATTTGAAATTATGTACTTGCTAAAATTTTGGTACTTTTGAGTTATTTTTATCAGGCGCTGCGATATAAGCATCAAGAATATGCAACGTGCTAAAGGAAATGTTAAAACATTCTAATCGGCAGTCCTTAATTGTTAATACTTAAGTGCTGATACGAATTACAATTTAATGGCTTCGTGACCAAAATTGCCAATCACCAATACTATATTTTTGCAAATAATATGCTGATGAAGGAAAATATAATAATTATCCACCGCTGGACCACAATGGTAAATTTCACTGATTCGATTCGCTGAATCATATAATTTAGTACTGTAACAGTGTAGCATTCTTTTGGAGCCCACCAAACCGCAGGGTTGACCGATATCAGCGATTACATTGTACTGTTTGCTTAATAAACATATAAAGATATAATGTATGATTTGTCATACAAATATTGGAGCAACCGGTTGCAAGAGATTGATGAGAGCTGCAAAGAGTTATTGGTATCCTTGAAAATAAGTGTCGAATGTCGATCTTAATACGATGTAAAGCATTTGAAGAATCAGAAATTCCCGCTTCCTTCACCTGCAGTAATCTGCTTTGATGTAGCCAACATATAAGTTGCAGAAATCATGTCAAAACTTGAAAATCGTTGTTTTACAACAAATCATGTTATCTTAATCTCCGATGCTGTTACATGCTATTTCCACAAACCTTGAATTGCTGCACTGCGTTATCCCTACCAGTTGTAAACATCTACCATGGACTGTAATGATACTGTAATTTATTATGTAAATATTATGCAGACTCAGCACTAACACGCTACTCTTTCGTAGGGGAACACTGTGCAACATATTATGATCAGTAGCCCCCAGTACTTATATAATGCACCTAATATTATATGAATAGGCGGTCAAGCATCTTGAGTCAAGATGACGTTATTATCAGAGCGGAATTAAGTAATTTGATGTCAAGTTTAACTGCATATTCTTCGTGTGCGCGTGGTCTAGAGCTGCTGGAGAGTGCTCCATTGCTCTAACATAAGCACTACAGCAGCAGCAGCTGTTGCGGGTTGCGCGCGAATAATAGGCGATTTGCAGTCGTCAGCTTTCCGTGTTTGACCCTGATAATGACATCAGATCTGATGGCATATTTTTCGGGTGCAGCTCGCTGGAGCACTACTGCACCTGGTTATTCTGTAGGGTTGGTGTAGGGATACACGTTGTTACACGTGGGCTCACTGGAGTAACCCTCTATCAATCCTGCAACTTTGAAGAGAATGTGTACGAGTGTGTGAATGTTGGTAGGTTGTGTGTGTTTTTTGTGGTTATGTTTGTGTGTTTGTTTGTCTTTTGTTTGTATCTCAGTTTGTGTCCAATGTGTTAGTAAGTTGTGTACGTTGCACCTGTTGCTCTCATCCTCCTTACTGCAATCTGCACATTGCAAACAATATAAATGTATAAATGTTTCAAACAGCACACATATTTTAATATTTTTATTCGAGAGTATCGTACAAAACCACATTTACAAAATATTACACTCCGCTAGATGAAAATACTTACTTTAAACGTTGGTTTCAGAATTAAGATGTATATTTTGGCTTGTATTTCTCATGGGAATACGTGTTATTTAATCAAGGATACCTGATATTGTACTGGAATTCATATTGGTCAAACTGTAGTGGTTGACGGTTGTGGGCCATTTATTAAATCAAGAATACCTGATATATCCTTATAATTTATATTCTGGTGTAATTCATATTGTTTAAGTCCAAACCGTAAACCGTGACTCTTACCAAGTAAAGACCAAATAAAAATTTTTTCGTCAACAGTTTCATGAAGTCACTGCATAACTCATCTTGGATTGATGGTCTAAAATTTGGCGTATACTATACATTTTAAGAAATATGATTATGAATTTGTTTTAAACAAAATCATGTAGGTGTTACGTGCTCATATATCATCACGTGATCATATCATATGATTATGATCGCATAATTACATCATTATTATTTCAGGAAATGAGGATATCTACGCCGGTAACATGAAACTGATCTTGGGACTGATCTGGACTCTCATTCTACACTACCAGGTAATGTACTCATGTAGAGTGTACATTGAGGTGAATGTACAATATACATCGTTCGTAGAGGTAAATGGTCTCAGGTAAATTGTGAATTGTGTTTTTCGTCTTTAAGGAATTTCTTGCAGTTAAGTTACCCCTGGTTGCGTATGTGATATAAATCTTCCTCAAGAAATGATATCCTATCCTATCTCTGAATTCATTATCCACATGATTTGGTTTTACCTTGCCCTAAATAGACTCATTGTAACCCCATAATAGGCTCATAAATGCTTTTCCCTCTAGCGTCTACGCTCGTTACTCAATTTATGTACAAATACCGGGCCTGATATATAATGCTTTTCACTCCTCAATGTCATGTATAAGACTGCGTAACAACAATTAGTCTAATCTGTTTACATTGTGAAAGTGTGTATTAAATTGTATAATGTTGCAGAATGCGTGTACTCAGTGAGACTATGCTTTGTGTTGAATGGGGCTCTGTAGTTAATAATAGTGTCTAGGCAATGAATTGCTGCGGTATAATGATGGTGTGTATCGTGAATATGTATGATGGTGTCGATCGAATACGATTGCATGAATTCTAGAAAAAATAATGAAATATATGTCTTATCATCAATCATGCGATAACTTCCATGTAACCCAATGAATGATAAGACGAGGTGAATGATTGATAATAGATGATATCATTGATAATTATGATTCGACCCGCGATCGATCTCGACTCCATTTGTTCAGTGAATTTTGATCTGAGATCTACAGTCTTTGACACTACTCACGTTTCAGATCAGTGTGGATTTCCAAGACCACGGAGGCAGCCAAGACAAGGGATCCGCCAAGAAGCAACTCATGAACTGGGCTTCAGACCTCATCAACAACCTACCTGACTCAGGTACGATGGTTTGTTTGTTATACTACCTGACTCAGGTACGAGTTATCAGTTCCTCAGTTTGTTTGTTATAAGTTCGTTTTTTTTTTGTTTAAAGAAGAGCTGAAGGTTTCGCTTTCTGAAGAAAACGCGTCAGGGACACGTTGTTTGGTGAACTGGTGTCAATGAAACGTGTTCTGACGTACTGGTGTCAGGAACGTTAGTGTGAAGTACCGGTGTCAATGACACGTAGTCTGAAGTACCGGTGTCAGTGACACGTAGTCTGAAGTACCGGTGTCAGGGATACAAAGTTTGACGTACTGGTGTCAGGGAAACGTGTCCTGACGTACCGATGCCAGTCTAACGTACCGATGTCAAGGATACGTCTTGTTTCTTGAATTGATGTCACTGCTGCGTCAAATTACGTATTTTCGGGTCAAGCTTCGACATATTTGCGATCACAAGTTGAAATTCTAATTCCATACTTAATTAAAATGAGAATCTCGCTTCCCAATATGTTCGTATGTTCATGATAAATTTTCTAGAACGTCGGATCTTTTGATATCCATCCCTGAATAGCCTGAAAGCGTGATATTTATCACATCAAGCTATATTTGAATCTAGCACTATTTCCATTCCATATACTGACTACATGTTATGTATCAAGCTTTGATGTCTGGAAAGTGTGAAGATCGCATATGTTATCTATTTATCTACACCATATTCAGCAATGTTACACGACTTGCTTTGAACAATGATATATGAGCTTTTAGTATATGTCTGGAAAGCTGGAAATAGCTAGAATCAAGAATTCTAATGAATATGAAACAAGTGCAAAAAATCATTGCTACGATTAGAGATCATAAAGTGACAAATTTATTACCTTGCATTATCCATGAAACATGTGAACATACCATAAAAAGAGATACAACATATTATATTTTATACGTGTTAACTCTATCCATTCCTTCCCAGAATAGAAATGTGTGAAATTTTAATATGTGTGCTTGTGAGGAGTTTTCTTAGCTGATCTGTAGTGTTTGTGACCCAAAGAAGTAAAGAATGTTGAACGTGTGCTTTGACGCAAAGAATAATAGGTTGACCATATGGTGCAGTGCTGAGGTGTGAGCCTTAAGTCACCTATATACCTTAATTGGCGTACACTACACTGGGTGTACAAAATATTTGAATGAGTATCTAGTCGTCGCAGAACACTTCCTTTTTAAAACAATCGCGTTTCGCAATAGGTCACACTTTTATTTCCTTTTAAGTTATAAAAAAAGTTGTGTTCTTCGTTTCTGTTACAGTTATTTTGTACTTCAAGTTCCAGCACGCATTGTTAGTGTACACTTAAGTCTTTACGCCAAAGGAGGCACCTGGTTTAATCATCCGGTCATCTTGCCGTGTAAGTATGAATGGGGTCGTTTATTTCACGCTTAATCATAGTCGTCCACCCGATAATTTTAGGTTATTGTACGCAGCGCGCGAAAACAATTTCGTTAAGATCCATCTTATCGTATTTGCATTTTTTGCTGCGCGCGTCGCGTGCGCGGCTTTTTTCAGAGTTCCCGCGAAATTTTGTGCTTTTCAGTTTTAGTTATTTTTAAACGCAGCAACTTTTCTCCGTGGAATGATAAATGAAGATAAACTGGGTAAGTTCGGTTTTGGATCAAAACAGCGATTATGGCCATAGATCCATGATACGATAGATCCTTTCTTGCTGCTTCAATCGTTTATCACTATTGTAACCACACGAAATGCCGTCATTATCCCATATTAGGGAAATTCAGCATTTCACCGCAATCACTGCTTGTCATATAATCGACAGGTATATGCGATGATGACCTTGATAATGAAGAAGATGACATTATTTCAAGTGTCGGTAATGAGAAGGGGAATGGTAATGGAGTGAGGAATGGTAATGGGGCTGGAGTGAGGAATGGTGACAGTAACACGCTACCGCGGCAGTTGAAGAAGGGTAATTCCACCCGCTGCTGCGAAGAAATTGAGTTAAATTTGCCCGTGGTATTTGCTAGCAAGCTATTTAGGGTCCATGTAGACCAATTAGCATCTCGATTCGTCATAGAATTAGTAATAGAAATCTTCAGATTAATGTTACATTAAAGGGACGGTTCTTTTAGCTGTTTATCGCAACCAAGCGGCTGCACAGTTTCGTACGATGAATGGGACGGGTCACCGTATCAGAGACTTTTATAGAGTATTATACAACGCATGCGAAAGCATTTTAAGGCTCTATATTATACTCATTAACAGGATTTTGGGAATTAAATTGAAGAGTAGAACTTAAGATAACAGATGCACTTACAGGAAATAATTTTGAAGATGGAAGCAAGAAAATGAGTCGCAAAATTAAAGGGGAGGTTCCAGGATTTTCTTCTAAAACGGCTTTTGCCCGATTTTGAGTTCAATTCAGTGGTTGACTGAATGATTTAATCTAATTGGATAATTTGGAGCCGCGCGCGGTTTCATCAGAGATCATGTTTCCGCGCGCGACGCTGATAACATGAAACATGCGCCGTATTGCCAAATAGGGACATAAGAAGTTTACATACTATCACTGAAGCCTGATTAAGCCTGAAGGCATAGAGGAGACGAAAGGCCAGGGTGGCATGAAATTATCTGGTAATCATGGGAAGTTAGCAGGATATATAAACTATTGCTGAATAAGAAGGGAACTAGTAAGGTTGCTTCAAGGTGAGGGCCGAATAGACGTTTCTACGAATGTGCCCTCACATGGTCATTGTAGGGGTTGAAAACACTGTTAGAGACACTGGGTTAGGGTAACGGAATAGGGTAATTCAGGCGTGGGCTAATTTTGAGGAGCGTCCATTTGCACCTTATTGGCTCCGAAGCTACCTTCATGAAAAGTAACTGCTTTCTTGTGTGTATTATTCGCCATTAAATCCTAACTCTTAGAGTACGCTCGCTGCCATTTACCAATTCACTGATTGCTGTCATTGTAAGTACTGTAGATGGAACTAGCGATTGCCGATTGTCTCTTTAGCGAGAAACTCATTGGCAAGAAGCCAATAAGCTGCAAGCATACTCAAATATCAAGCAATATCACCGTATTGTCTTACAGCGCTGTTACAAAAGCAGCATTGTCATTCAGTGCTGCACAGCGATGATCTCATACATAATAGCCGATGATCTAATGTCCATCGCATTGCTAGAGCTAACTAGATGTGCTTGTGGTATTGTAAGAGAGGAGATTTCCATTTGTTTACAATGCCGTGTGAGAATCGTTAAATAATATTTCTTTTCCCTAGATTTCTTTTTCTTAGCAAACAGAAAATCAGAATTCATTGCAATAGCTGTGTTTTTCGCTATTTTCAATTAGTTAATTGACTTACAATTATATGCATATTGCTTTGCAAATTTTTGTTAAATTTTATACTATTGCTGAAACTTATGAAGTCAAACGTTGCTGCAAAATAAGTTTCGTGATAATTGAAAATTTAACATTGTTTGGGTCAATAAGTCGGTGTAATTGCTCCTAATTTGCTATAATTGATTTAGTTTCATCGAATGTTGCTGGGCATTATTTTCTGGGAAATTTTAAAAAGAGTCCGTCAGACACATTGAGCTTTCTGTGCTGTAAATGTCTGCTCGAATAACGACATTTCAACAAGAAAGGGCGATTAGTTAGCTTCCATTTATTTTTAGCACGAATTTACACCAAATTAGCATTGCGGAGACCTCTCACCAGCTTGGTCGATACAAACAAATAGTTGCCATTCCGAACATTAAATAATAGCTTCGAAATTTCCAGAACAAAAAGATTTGCTATTTGTCGGACATATTCTAGAAATCTCTCACTAGGACGGCACACATCGCACTCGGGGAGGTCCTAGTGCACAGGTGTCATACTGACTTCTGAGAATGATTTTGAAATTTCCACTCGTGTCCCATTCGTAAGTGCGTGATCCTTATTCATCTTGTACGTACACGGTGCTCGCGTTATGGAAATTTCGGATTGGTTCTCAATTCTAGATGTTGCGACAGGTCTAGACTACTGAACTCTGCGGCAGTGGGTGGGCATATGTCTCATAAAAATTGTGTCTTCCTGTTTCTAATTTAAAGAATTAATTAACAATGTACTATCCTCTTATAAATTCTCTCCTTTGAGCAAATAATTTCTAATATGGCGGGCACATCACTGATTACTCCAGAGCCAGAGGCAACGCCAGAACTAGTGGCAACACTATTAGCAACGCTTTTAGGTGAAAATGAATCAATCAGCGGAAGCCACGACTCCAAATCTGATGAAGTGATTGCGAGCAATGAGTCAGTGGCACAAGACAAAACGTTACCAGGTTTTACTGATGTGGCAGATTGCCAGAGAGGTGAAAAATCAGTTCAAGAGGATTCTGATGTTTTCCTCGATTCCAAATGTGGTGAGGAAAATGAGAAGAAATACTGCACTTTCTTTCAAACCGGGGGATGCAGATTCGGGGACGCCTGCTTCAACCTTCATGAAACTGATCCCGATTTCAAAGCACCCGTGAAACACGCGAAAAAGAAAATCCGGAAGAAGAAAGCATCAAAATCGGAAGTTGAAGAAGAACAAAACGCTGGAAACTGTTCCAAATGCCGGAAACAGAACAAGCGGATGCGAACAGTAATGGACGTGGTACACCGGATCCAATGGGACGAAGACTTGAACCCGGAGGACTTCATAGTGGGTTTCCTGGACAGGTTTGACGGGTTGGTAGAGGAGGATTTCAAGTACTTCGACTGGAGTGACGTCACGACGGTGGACGACTGGGAGAGTTTCTGTATCCCCAAACACAGGGTTTACTATTTCAAGTGTAAGGGTGAAGTGGTGTGGGACAGGAGAACGAGACTGGACAGGATATTCGAGAACAGGGACGTACGGTGTAGTGAGTGTCAGGGGATGACTCCTCCCGGGTGAATGGTGGGCAGGACAAGCTCATCAAACTGAGCGGTTGAGAATGTGATTAGAGAATAATAGCGATGAATTACTGGCTAAATTATTGTGTTATGATATAACAAGCCTTTGCCAATTACTTTAAATAGACTTTTTTATTCCAATTATTCCAATAGTACCCGTTTTCTTTTTATCTTGTGGGATCCCTCTACTGTATTATCATTTAAGAGTACTGAGGCCTAAATTCAGTGAAAAGAAAGCTTTCAAATCAAGACATGCAACTGAAAATTTAGATACCCATCCATTAAGAATGTACTTATTTGTTATCATTTTCGTCTTTGATCAACTGATCAAACCCGCGCCCAATTTAAACAAGACCCATCTTGGCCCCTGGACATATTCGTTCCTCAATAACTATGAAGTTATGAAAAATAAGACGAAACTTATTTCAAAAACACATTTCAGCTAATCTACGTAAATTAAATGAATCACTATTATAATTATATATATTCTTAAAACATATTCTGATTGAAGCAAAAACATAAGAGTTCATTATTATTGTTATTATATGAATTATATCGGGCCCGATAAAAGATTATATATAAATTACCACACTACGTTTAGCTAGTGTCTGTGCAAATTTACATATAAAACGTCCGTTCTTCTTCATCGACCGAGGATAAAACGATGTCGACGACATAATTCGTCGTCGTATAAATAACCGACGACATCACTGATATACATATGTCGGTTCCCCGGCCGGTCGACAGCCGCTGCACCTGGTCTTCTGCTGACATCTAGCCGTCACATTATGAGGGTGCCTGACACCCACAGAGCAAGTAGGAGAGAGAAGGAGAAGAGACTGTACACTTTAAGAGAAGGTATGGCGTTAGGAGGCGTCTAGAACATTCGTGCTACGACTGGGAGGGCAGCCAGGAGGGCGAGGCTTACACTGCTGGCAGCACCTGGAAAGGGCGGGCTCAGTTTGGTGGGAACTTATAACTGAGTGAATTGTTGGGTATGGAAGAAATTGGAAATAAATTTCATTATTGGATTAGGTCGGGAAGCTTCTACGCTCATTGCTCAGTTGGTAATGGCAACTTGATGATAAATTTTCCGTGCGACCCTTACTCACCAGTATCACCGCCGTCCTCACCGCCATCACCGCCTTGGTCATCGGCACCGCTTTGATCATCGGCACCACTCTGGTCATCGGCACCACCTTGGTCATCGGCACCGCCTTGATCATCGGCACCACTCTGGTCATCGGCACCACCTTGGTCATCGGCACCGCCTTGGTCATCGGCACCGGATTGGTCATCTGCACCGCCACCGTCTGAAATTTGTGAATTCTTTGAGGACTCCGGTGAAATTTCGAAATGAATTCCTTACGAGAGGATCAAACTTGAAATAACTGAATCTGTTTTGCGTTTGATGAATGGAATGAAAAAATAACTTTGTACGGACCGCCCAAAAGTAATAAACTATAATTAAATATCGGATGTAACCCCGCCCATTTTATTCGGCCTTTCCACTCACCTTGGGCGGAAACGAAGAAGATCAGTCCGAAGAGTGCGAGGGCAACAAACAGCTTCATCTCTGTTACTTTGTGTATTGGCTCAAAAAGTGGAGGGGTTAATATAGAATCAACTGCCAAAAGAATTTATTGAAATCGAAAATAAATTATATTACTTCCAATGAAAGGTGGGATTCGTTAATTCCTATTTTGATATAATACGCCGTACAAATTTTAAAGAATTTGCGATTAATGAGAGCTAGAAAGTCAAATTAATTTATAAGGGAGGATATAATGCAATTTGCTATTAACGAATTTAATTTAATGAATCCCATGAAAGAGTTTCGCTTTGCCACAATATAACATTCCTCTTATCATTTGATTGAATTAGTTTATTACGATCAAAATTATAATATTTATTCCGACCCATTAAGAAATTTTATGAATTATTGTTAGCATAAATGCCTTTTGTTGACCAAAATAGATACTCAATTAAAAGTTATAACACAATTTAAAATTTGGCTACGTACTACTTTTGAAATTGGAACATTCCATATCATCCCCTAAGTTTCTCTATGTATACTTACAAAACTTATGCAAATAATTTTTCTAAAATGGGTCTGATTTTCCGCCCTGGCCCTCTTCAATAAAAAGCCTTTGGCTCTTTGGGTCCCAGATGCCAGACCAATTTGTCCTTCCTTGCACAAAAATAATTTGAGGAAAAGAGTGAAATAGGATAATATCAATCTAATAGTAGGTATAGAAAATTATCTTTAAACGGTGAAAAGGTTGAGAAAAATTCAAAGTTAATTGGACGGTCTTTGCATCAAAACTACAGGTTGGAAGAAACTCCATATGGCAACGAACACAACCAAACGCTGCTGTTAAACAAATGGAGTGGAGGAAAAGCAACTAAAGGGCTTCTTTAGGAGCTTTAAACAGAAAGTGAAACCTTCTAAACGAGAGCTCTCTTTGAGACCGCGTGACCCGTCACGATAAATGCTTTTATCGAAATTCTGTCAAACACTTTCATTATCTCGCCCCACGTGAACAAGCGTTGACAAGCCTGGTATTAGCTCCACGTGCGCGCCTGCGCTGTCACGTGATTGGACTGCTGGAAATCACGTGACCGTTGCTACGCGTCACGTGACCGTTGCTAGGCCACCACGTGAGGAAATGGGTGTAGTCATGAGGTTAAGTTGCGCTGATGGAACTGGGCAGATGTTTCACTATCCGACGACTAGGAAAGAGGGAGAGAGAGAGGTTTATCTGGTCACATGACATAAGAATTATACCGTTTTAAACTCAAAATTATTACCTACTTAATGGACGGCTTTAAACTTTGTTAAATGATCTCATTATATTATAGAGTATGTTTAACTTTTCGCTTTCACTTTCGCTACGGGAATTACTGTACTTTCATTTAATTGCATACTCAAAACATAATTTCATAGGCCCTCGCACAACTTTAATAAGGTCGTGTAACCTGCATAATATGAATATTTTAAATAGCGAAGAATTAGCCAAATTAAAATTTTAATTGCATACGCCAGCATGGATCCCCAGCGGTACGTATCCGGGTCCAGGAACGTTGGTTCCGTGGACATGTCACGTGACTAAGTATTAGGTCGTGTTGTCAGGTTGCTCGCACGAGAGCATCAATTCTTATCATCAAACAATGACAATGATGTCATTCGAAACCGGCTATTTTTTGTTGGTGACTATTAATCCAGCGGTCAGGGAGTTGTGGTTCGATTCAATGGGGTAAGTATTATGTTCACATAACATGTGGTCTGCATCGTATCAGATCCGCTCTAAATGAAAGTACGATGACCCACTGAAATTAGAAATATACGTGTACAAATCTGAGTGATTTGAAGAAATGATTTTGCTTGGCCTACAGCTTGGCACCTCACTATAATGATAGTGCAACTGAATAATCATTTGGTCACGGGGCAATTATGACATCTGACGGAATTGGTTTCGTTACGTGGCAGAATCGGTTGTGTCACGTGACAAAATTGGTTTCGTCACGTGACAGAATCATCTGGCACGTGATGATGCGATCTTATATTCGTGGAAGGGTTTGTGCTGGCCATCATGTCAACAGCTCCCAGATAATCATACTGTCATGGCAATTATAACGGTGAGGTAATTGGTTTGTCTTGGTTTGTCCTTGTCGCTTATGTCACCAAATTTGGCCATCTGAAGTTACACCATTGGGAACGGAGGAATATCGATGGCCAGGATTATTTCAAAAATGGAATAAATTGCCCAACACTCCCTGTCGTTTCCAAGATATTAAGATATTTTGCACAATCCCACGACCCAAGCTGGCCAGATCTAAATGTATTGATTAGCCAAAGAGTTTCTGGTAGTTCACGACATTAAATCGGAAACAGAATAAAGCTTCTGTCTGTGATTTCAACTACAGCCCATACGTTGGAATTTGAAACATTTTCAAAGATAAGCGAAATATGCGTATTTTAGGCAAAATTTGACGCTCATCAGCGAGGCTGCCAGAGCGATTCCAAGCCAGCACAGACACAACTCTGTAGGCGCATGCACGATAACAAAATACTGAAAATGTTGGCTCACGATACGATAGCAGCTGCTGCTGCACTTACAAGGTTATCGCAAGTGTTATATCACTTTTGAAAACAAATATATTCACTTGTCAACACATCTGACTTTCTTTTTTCGTTTGCGATAGAAATTGGACTTTTTTCTTCGCGCCGGATATGTGTTGAAAAGTCTGAACTTGGGAGTAATTAGTTTGCCTGTTGTTAACGGCAGAGAATATCATGAGAAAGAGATACACAGTTGCTGTGGAAGACAATCTGAAATTTAAAAAAGAACGTTGTTGAAGCCGTTATTGAAGCCTCCCTTGTGTAATAGTGACGAACCCAGCTGTGAACCTAGCAATGCTCCGGGAATCCTAGCAGGTAGGTTTCTTAGCCTTCAACTTTGGCAGTAATACAATCCGCATTCCATCCTCAAAGTTGTCAAAAATCGGATCTTTCCCACCGTGATCCCCTCTAATGCCCACACTCCACCAAAAGTGATTCCATGACCGATGTGTGTGTTTTCATCGCGGGAGCCTCAACGCCAATTGACGTAATTTTCCCCACCGAGTCAATAGCCCGGATGTTGTCCTGAGACCGCATTTTAATAAATTTACCCAACTCCTCTCCTTCTCGCTCAAATTACGAGATAATTTAACGTTGTCAGCACTGCTCCTACTGTATTTATATATCCATGAAACGGCAAGCTGTGCGTTTATTACATTAATTAAACGACATACCCACCCCAGCTCGTGGGCTATTATACGCTGGGAAACAGCGCAACTCTCCGTAAAGTGAAAGTGAAAGTCTTGCAAATGAATTGCTTTCACTTTCCAAAAGGGAAAGCGTTTTGTAAGCTGTACAGCGGCGGCCGGCAGCTTCATTAATCATGAAATATATATCAGATGGTGGCACTATATATCTCTGATTAAATGTATAGTGCTTGAACCTGCTTGGGGAGAGCGCCTGAATTTTATATGTCGAGGGTAGACTGTACTTGATAATATATATTTCTAATGATTTTTCCCTTATAAGCTCATACAGGCTCATCCTCTCAGACACCACTCTAATTAGCTTGATTTTGAATTATATAAATTCAGGGTTAGCTCACCGTCGTAGAATATATAAAATTATAAATGACTCGAGCTGTTTGATTAAAGAGACGTCAGGTGGTGTCCAGCTGGTTGGGTCACGTGATCGGAGATGTCACGTGATAGAGGTCACGAGATTCATCAGTGAGACGGGGTTCTATCCGTCGTGATTGGAGATTAATTGAGGATCGTGTAGGCTGTAAAAATAATTTAAGTTCTGAGTACCCAAGTTCTGAGAATCACTGCCCCACCAGTGGTGAGACTTTGGAAGGCATGAAGAATTTTAATAAGAGCTTTTAGATTGTGAACCCCTCCCCACAATTGCGACTACTCTACCTCATTTTAGTAGAAATGGAAACAATATAAATGTTTCTCTACATTTTATCACACCTCAAAGTTACAAAATAAAAATGACAAAAGTCGAAACTTAGTTAATGTAGCACACCTCTAGTCATGTCAAAAAGAAATCTAACAAGTTTGGCTCCGACACGTACCCGAAAAGCGTCAGTACACATTTACTTGACACGGGCAACCAATGCTCTTCAGAGTTGCACCAAATTGTCATTCACGTCACGCTCGTCAATTAGATTCAGAAAATCTGCCAAGGCGTGACTCGTGAGTAATTAAGTCATGTCATGGTTGATTTTTTTGAGCGGTTCGGGTCACGAGTCTCAGATTCAAATGTCAAATGTATCATGCGAGCAATGACGTAGCTCTTGAGGGTACAGTGGTTTCATTTTGCCAAATCAACGACAGATTATCTCAAAATATCTTCTCTTTGAATCTAAGCTAGCGCAGTGCGATTCTAGCAGTGCAGACCTTTAAATTTAGCATTTAAAAATATATTGTGTGTTCCCAAGAGTACAGGTCTCAGGTTGAGATCATTGCCAAATTACACATGTTGGAATTCTGAACAGCAAACTCAACTGAAAATGACAAGGTTTGTCGCTGCTAAGTGTTTTATTTGTAATGACATAATTTCATATGGGATGAAACTAGGAGTGGTATCGAAAAGCAAGTAATTTTGATTTTTCTTATTTGTGTTCGGGATTTTGCTATTTTTGGTGAGACGAACGTAAACAGTAAATATTGATATAAAATATTAGTATCAGCGGCGTATTTGCTTACCCCTAGGGTCCCTAATTCTTCATAGCATTTAACAATCAGCATGCGAGTCTACGGACAACTCTCGCGCTGATTGGTCAATGTCAAATGGACATTTTTGGGAGCAATACGCCGCCGATGTTACATTTGCTAACCGAATCTCATTTCTATTTCGATGTGCCAATAGGGTAAGACGCATGCTAAAGCAGCTGAAAGATACAGTGCGAAAGAAACATTGAACAATTTTCCATTTAGCTTACAAATATAATTAACATTTCATGGAACAAGTCATTCTTTGCCGATGATCGCTGACAAATAAGTTTGAGGATTTGGAACAATTCATGAAATAAATAAATTCCTGTGACAAAGATGAGCTGGATTTAAAAAGTACTCACTGTTTTTACAACTGTGAACTTTACCCGGCTTTACCACCCAAGTACCAAGCCACATGGCGAATCATGAATTTGACGTATTGAAAATGATAACAAAATAAGCTGAAAATACCCATATTTCTCCCCCTCCTACTTCACCAGTTCACCCCCTATAAATCCCCCTTAACCCCCAAACCCGCAGGAAAGAGCGTGACTAACTTCACCACTGACTGGAATGACGGGATCGCACTGTGCAGCATGGTGGAGGCCGTGGCCCCGGGACTGTGTCCCGAGTTCAACAGTCTCAATCCCGACGAGGGACTGGAGAATGCTAAGCTGGGCCTGGACAGGGCGGAGTACGGGCTGGGAGTGCCTAAGATACGGAGATTTAGATATCTTGCCACATAGAAATACGTAGTTTAGAGTGATTTAGACACCTTGTTCGTGAAATATGTGGTTTAGAGTAATGATTTTCTTGTTATTTCGACGATTGGTAATCCGTGTGCAATTTCCACGTATTGAAGAATGAATATTATAATATGTAACCTTTAAACGGCTTTAAACCACTCTTTTACTCTAACCTGGAGTAACCTGCAGATATTGGAGGCGGAGGACCTTGTGAATCCTAACATAGATGAGCTATCTGTGCTAACCTACGTGTCATTGCTGAAGAATGCCACGCCTACCATCGGTTAGTTTCATATCTGGGATTTATCCCGATTTATTTAGATCAGTCGATGGAAAATTTTTAATATCCGCGATTTGCTATTACTCAGGAACGTTTAATTTCCGCGATTGGTTCAGAAAATTCGAATGAAAATTCAAATGTTCTCCTTCATTTAAAAAGTGAAACTGAAATCTTTCCTTTTGAGATCATCGACTTAAAATCCATATTCACGCCTCCATCTTCCTTCAAATTTCGCTTTTATACAAAAATAGCTCAAATCTAGCTATAAATGAAAATTATTGTGTATCATGATCTTCCCGGAAATTTGCCGATTTTCCTGAACGTCTATCAGCAGACATTGCAGTAGACATTGCACAATGAGTCTACTCAAAATCCATGTTAAAATTGTAGCTCAGTTAAACTAAGAATTATAGACTATATAACCACGCGACTAGAGAGAGACTTTTGCAATTCGCCACGCGCAGCGTGGTGAATTACAATTAGGCGCGAACGCAGTGAGTGTCTAATTGCTCATATAGTACGAACGCCAGTGAGTGCTATATGTGAAGATCAAAAGTCTCTCTCTTGGCGCGTGGTTATATAGTATATACACGGCCGATTTGAAGTAAGCATAAAATGAACAGATTTAGCACCTTAAACAGCACACCTTATCAAATTATCAATCTTAGTTTTCACATTTGTACATTTTGAAGATATTTTGAAAAAGCAGCAATCAACAAAGATCCATCAAAACGTTCATTTCGATGAACTTCTGCAAAATCAATGTACAGACTACAGACAAATCGAAAAGATACAATTACAATCACGAAATGAATATTCAATACACTAATACACACGCACATACACACACACTTTCTCGCATTCTCAAGAATCCACTCACATTTGAATGATCATTGTAGGAGTACAACATAATTGGTAATGTATGAATCAGCAGCAACAGACCAATACATCGAAATGTGTTGTGAACACTGAACACGTCCGACCAAACATAGTGTACACTAAAGAGGCACCGCTCATGGTGCACATCGCTTTTTGGAATTGCAATTGTATAGCAGCCACATTCCATTCTATACCTTTGTTACGAGCCGACGTCACGTGACATATATGTCTAGCATATAACGGTTTGCAAATGTACACAGTATAATTACAATGTGTTGATTGGTATTTGGTGTTCGTTACTCTGCATGTGTATCTTTGTTTAATACAGTAAATGGGTCAGGTAAAACAGGGTAAACAAACAGGGTAAATAGACAGGGTAAATAGACAGGGTAAATAAGCAGGGTAAATAAGCAGGGTAAATAAACAGTGTAAGCATGATTAATTAACTTTTGTAACATTCGGCAATTCAGCGTGTCAGAATCCGAATATAAATCAAGAGATAGACTTTCGAAATCTACTGATGGACTTTTGAAATCTACTGATGGAGTTTTTAGAGAGAGACTTTCGCGCGTGTTTATATAACTCCATCTCTGGATTCGTAACTCCATCAGTGATGGTTATACGTATACAGCACGCGCGAAAACAACACGGCCGTGTATATATTTCCAGAATATTATATTTCCAAAGATTTACAAAATGATATACTTCCAGAACTGGTGCCCGCTGATCCGCTGCAAGTTACCATCTTTGGTCCGGGAACAGAGACAGCGATGATAAACACGCCCACACACTTTGTGATCGATACATCAAGTATGTGACGTTTTGTTGAAATAGTTGAGGAAAAGGTAACTGTTACAGAAACCAAAATTCAGAAAAATACTTGAGGTGGATACATGACATATACTTGATGTATCAATTCTTCGTCGTCGATGCATCAAGTATGTGACTTATTAAATGTAGGTACCTAGTAGGTACTGGCAGTAACCGAAATTCAGAAAATCAAGACCGAAATCCATGAAAAAGCCAAGAAATACTTTCATCCAGACCGAAACTTAGCTCTCAATACCTCGATAGCCAAAGCAAATGTGACGGTTGCTGAGAATCATAATGACGGCCATCCTAAACTATAATTGATAGTTGATAATCATTGATAATTATTGATAATTTATAATTGTTGTCTGAGCTATTCAGCCCACTAATTTACCCCAATTCCACCTCAACTCGCTGTTTTAACCCACCCAATACCTAACTTCAACCCACAGAGGCAGGCTATGGTCGTCTGCAGGTCGAGGCAAAGGATTGCCATGGTAACGAACTGCCCCTTGAACTGTGGAAGAAAGACGATGAAACCAAGGTAATTGAGAATCGAAATTTTGGAGACTGTTACGTATGTTGTAGGTTGCGCAAGATTTAGATTTCATAATCTCATAATATTTATTCTTTTATTCTCACAGAATCTTCGCTATCCCGCTCCTCTAAAACATAAATTCACATTAACATACCCTTAAAACTTTCGGAGTTTATTCATGAATTATAATCCATTATCAGGCATAAATTACAGTGGAAATTATCCCGTATATTAGCCCCTTCCGAATGAGTGACGCTATCGTGTCTGTGCTAATTATATTGTTGCTTTATAATTGACGCTTATCATCAAGTTATCAATTGCCCAATTGGCAGACACTATTATGATAAATTTTAATTATTCAATTGCCCTAGAGTCTCACTCGATGCCTACAATCTCTCTCGTGACATGATCGAGTCATTTTAATATCCAACCAAACTTTAGATAAAACTTGAAGAAATGTAGACACCTAGCCCCAATGAAGAAGCATTTAGTATTCACCACTTACCCGAGATTTTATCCCCCATCACCCCCAACAACGCGCAAATCACGTGTTTTTCCAGTTATTACCGTTTCTGATCCTAAGTTTCCTGACGTTGTCTGAACTCTGAGCTTTGAGGCGAGTTGAGGCGCGCGCGCACTCACAATAAATGGCCCAATAAATGAGCATGATGTTAGCGTAGAGCACGGCACGTTATACACCATGTCAGCTGCGTCCCAGAGTGAGTGGTCTCATAGCCTAGTCCCCGATAAGCAGGTCAAAGAACCTAGAATCTCATTCACTTTTAGACATTTGAAACCAGAGATTACTTTGCCATCTTCGACGAGTCATCCACGGTGCAGGAACCTCCCCTCTACCCCCCCAATCAAGCCACCTGAGCCGATCAAGCCCCGCATCGCCAGCGGATCCCACAGACGAATTCTATTTCTGACTGATTCGGTCCTTAAACACACCCTAGCCATATTTTTTTAACAGCGTGGGAGGGAACAATCAGTATAGGTGTGTGCTGAAGATGAACTACGAGCTAGCCAATGTATTTAATTTCGATGCTGAATTTAAGTACTCGGACATCGTCGTAATATCTTGCGGTGTCAACGACCTGGCCCGCTATGGGAAACGTCCTGAGGTACTTGCGGACTTGATTATCCCACGACTTAAACGGTGCTGTGCGGCCAATAAGAACTCCACCTTCGTCTTTAGTAGTATTCTCCACTTCCCACAGTTGGCTGAATAAGGAAATTGACGTGTTCAACAGGATCATGTTTGACGTGTCACTGAAGGTGAATAACTTTTGTTTTCTTTGACTCTCATTCTGTCCTCTTGAGCAACCCAATATCAGGCCAAGGTCAGCCAGAAATGTGGGGGTACTTGCTAGGGACGGCGATGGGGTTCACATCACATTTGACGCCCGGAAGTTGGCTGGTCACGGATCAGCTTGTGAACGGTCTCCACCTGCTAGCGTGTGGTAGGGAGGGCGCCAGGTTGCTGATCGTCTACATGGCTGGTCCTGGCTGCCACGGCGTGAATACTGGGACACTTTCAATAGGAGCGGCACTTCTATAATCAAACGCGGATGAGGAGGAGTGATCGTCATTGTATTGCTGCAAAAGATAGATATGAAAATCTAAACGCGACTTAAGTTAACCAATGTAACAACTAAACTTACTTTGTGACAACTAAGCGCTGTAATATAATGAACTAGTGTTCATCATTATCTTGCCGTTCATTGCGCCATTATCTCAGACCGTTATCTGCAGTACGCTGTTTAGACTGTCACTTTGCTATACCACGGTGACGGGCTGGGCAGTGTGCAGGGAGGTAGGTTTGACACTGGGCATTGGTAATGCAATAGAAGGATAAATGTTAATAATCAAGCGATCTCTACTTTGCTATCTCAAACTTCCAGTCTAACAAACCACTCGAAATTATTATAAATTTATTTTCAATAAAATAAATTAACTAAACTTCCATACTAACGGCAGCATCAGTGCGCGCACACAAGGCTTGGCACAGTCTTCGCAACCACTGGTACTGTTTAACTATATTTGTAGTGTTATAAATTACTGTTACTGTCCCCATCTGTACTGTACGTGTGTCTGAAGAGGTAATGACCTCCTCAGTTGTCTGTAACAGTTGTAATGTTCGTATCCCAAAGCACCACGTAAGCTTAAATGCTACATATGTAATGAAATTAAGCATTATAAGTGTCAGAAATTGAGTAAGGCTGATGTTAATACGCTAGTTAAGGTGAGACCCAATAGTTGGGCGTGTTATGAATGCATATCCAGTATCTTACCAGTAAATGCTACAATGTGTAGAAAGTCTACAGCAACACCAAAACTAAAATTAAAGTGTAGTGCATGTAATGGCTTCTCGTACAAGGCAAATAACATAGAATCCTGCCCATGGTGTGATGGAGAGTGCCACAAAAAAGTGCTTGAAGGGCGGATAGGCTGCATTAAATGCTGTGGAAGCATGATCCCAGGATATTGGTATCATGCGTATGAACTTTTGGATATGAGTGGCTGGAAAAATAATTCTGTATTTAATCCATACGCCCAGGACAATTCCGTAAATATAATTGGTAATCAGATCAGTAATGAGGAAGAAAATAATGAAATGTGGTCCAACGTATCAGACTTATTGGTAAACTGCAAGTATACGATACTAAAAATCTCACTCACGCTAAGAAAAAATGAACTAAGTGTGCTCTCCCTAAACATAAGATCTGTCCATAAAAACTTAGAGTCTATACTTGACCTAAACAACACCTTTGCTAAGTTCGATGTTTTATGTTTTAATGAAACCTGCACAAATACCGAGAGACTTGCTAACGGGCTAGATGACTTGCGAATTGAAGGCTTTCACCCACCTGTCCACCAAGCACCGGCACGCAAGAGCCACCGTGGGGAGGATTATTAGTTTATGTTAACTTAAACGCTTGTGAAGAAGATGACATTGAGGCCATTAGTTTGGAAGAGGAACCGTCCACTGACGGCGAGGTGCTATTCTTAAAAAATAAAATCGTGCAAAAACTCAGTAGCACCGTCATAATTGGCAATGTTTATCGATCACCATCATCACGTACCGCCCAAAGTTTCCATAATATCATAGAGAGCTCTCTAAACAAACTAAGTAGACATAGGACTAAACAGGTATTGATTGTCGGAGATTTCAACATTGACTTGATTAAATACGAATCCGACGATCATGCTCGCGATCTGATTGACTTAACTAGCGCAACCATGGCTTCTCACAAGTCATATCAAGGCCTACTCGCATAACTGACCACAGCGCAACCTTAATAGACCACATCTACACTAACCAAGTTCACAAAGTAGTAAACACGGCAGTTGTAACGCTCGACATAACAGACCACCTCGCTACGTATATCAGAGTTTCTCTTGATGGCGAGTATGACAGAACTACCCGACCAGTCAATCGTCGCAATGATAGTAAAACATGCAACTATAGGCTCTTTAACGAAGCTAATAATGATAAGTTTTAAGGAACTACTGGCTAATGAAAACTGGGACGATGTTAAAAATATCGTAAATGCTGATGATAAATATAACCAGTTCATAGGAACTTATACAAAGCACTATGAAGTAGCGTATCCCCACTCGTGGATAAAAAGAGTTCGGCGAAAAAATGAGCGTGTACTTCCTAAACCTTGGATAACGGAGTGGTTAGAGGATGCCTGTAATCGTAAAAAATTTGTTATACTACGAATTCATAAATAATCCTACCGCGCAAAGTAAAACGAAATATGAAAAGATGTAAATTTTTTGCGACAAACATATAAACATTGCCAAACAAAATATTATCGAAAATATTTTGATGACTATTCTGATAACTGCAGGAAAAAGTGGCAAATGATTAACAAACTACTGAACAGGAATAATAAACGCGTCCAAGTTAAGAAATTGATTGATAAGGACGGAAAAGTAACTCATGATACTGAAGCAATCTGCGAAAATTCAACGATTATTTCACCAATATTGCCAGCAACCTCAAACAAAAAATTGAAAATTCCGGTTCAGATAACGATTACAGGTGTCATCTAAATGGTTCCGTGTCCAATACCATAGTCACTTTAGGAGTCATGAAGCATGAAGTTAGGGACATAATTAATAAGTTCAAGAACAAGTCTACTAGGGACACGAAAATAAGTGTGCTAAAATTAGCGGCCGAAGATGATAGTTTTATTGAAATACTTTACCGATACCATCAGAAGCATCCTTTGATCAAGGTATATTTCCTGAATCTCTTAAGCTAGCGCAGGTAGTTCCAATACACAAGGAAGGGCCAAAGACTGATGTAGCTAACTATAGACCTATCTCACTCTTAGGCTCTTTCTCTAAAATATATGAAAAATTAATGCACATAAGAATTATGTCCTATCTTGATAAAAATAAGTCGCTGCATGAACTACAGTACGGCTTTAGGGCAGGCCGGTCATGTGAGCATGCCTTGTTAATGGCTCAAAATACCCTGCTAAGTTCTCTTAACAAGAATGCAGTATCTCTGCTGCTTCTTATTGATTTCTCTAAGGCGTTTGATATGGTAGATCACGATATACTGCTCCACAAGCTTAACCATTATTATGGAATTCGCGGCAAAACCCTTGATTGGTTAAAAAGTTATCTAAACAATAGGAAACAATTTGTAGCGATAGATAACAAAAAGTCATCTAACCAGCATGTGCGTTTTGGTGTTCCCCAAGGGAGTATATTGGGACCTTTGCTCTTTATTATATATATAAATGACATGCCTGGTATAGACAAATTTGCCAAATTCATCCTATATGCTGACGATGCTAACATAATAATTACTGGCAAAGTGTCTCTGAAATTGAAAATAAGTTAGCAACTTTGAGCTGTAAATTATTCCAATGGGTAAATAGCAATGGCTTGATGCTAAACCTCAAAAAACCCACTACATGATATTCAGCAGAAATAAATTTTGCAAAATCCCGATCTTAAAATTAACAACTTCCCCATCAAGCGAGTCCAGGAAGCTCGCTTCCTTGGAGTGATGGTTGACGAAAAATTGGCATGGTCTGCTCACATTAAGGCCCTAAGAAGTAAAATGTCAAGATACGTTGGCATTATGTACAAGATAAAATCCAAAGTTCCTGAACAAGTAAGGCTTCAGATATATCATAGTTTTGTTCAGAGTCATCTTAACTTTGCTGTTTAGTTTGGGGCTTTACGAACAAAAAGTAACATAAGTCAACTTTTCACCGCACAGAAAAAGCTATGAGAGCAGTAATGCCGGGATATGTCAACTACTACTACAAGGACGGTAGGCTTCCTACTAGCACGAAAAGCTCTTTCAATGATTATGGTATTCTAACAATCCACGGCATTATTGCAAATCAGGCAGTTCAAATGATGCATAAGGCCAAAAAGTTTTCCGTCCATGTTACCAATCTCAATTAAAACCACGATCAATAGTGATATCTTGACTATGAGTACACTGGATCAGACTAATTCCTCGTTTTTAGCATGGTTCAATGAACACAACACTCAGGTGTTCAGAAACTCTGTGTTTTTAAAGGTCCACTTTTATACTACGACCAGCGAACGGTACAAAGTTTCCTTTCACCTGCTTGTTGCATCTCATTCAATATTTTAAAATAATTCAAAAAGTTTATGATAAAATTACAGTCAGAGGGTGAGCAAAACGATTGGAGGACTAATAGCTTCTTAGTTTTTTGACATTAGAGGTCTTAGATCCATGCGAAATGAAGGCAAAATTGTTAACTACAGTGTATAATGCTAATGAGTGTATTAAATAAGTGTATAAATATTCAATATTAATTTATTACAAATTATGATGACGTGATATACAAACTTATAAAATTAATTCGTATATGAATTGTATATGAATGTAATATGAACCGTTTTGCCATAACTAATAAAAAAATCACGGTTTATCGAGTTTTTTAGAAGATTTATGTTTGACAGTTTTTATCCGTATTGTTCTTGATTTGCAATAAATTGTTTTGCGAGTTTTTCAGTGAAGTTATGTTTTGACAGTTTCTATCTATTTTGTTATTATTGATCTGCAGTCTTGGTAATATCCGTATTTCATATGCTTTGAAACGACATATTACATAAAAAATGAACTCCTTAAATACGTAAATCAGTGCTTTATGAGTTTATGTTTTTGTTGGATTGTTAAACTTGTATTGTGTAATATTGATATAATATTGCGGCACATTGCCAGCCCCACCGTGGGTTTCACAACAACAACAACAACAACAATCCCAGGGGTCAGACAACGTCTGGAAAATCTGAATCATGAATGAAGCCATACCACATGATCTGCCCGCCCATGGAACCATATCCTTTAACGCTTAGTAAAGCGGCT
The DNA here is from genome assembly GCA_011033025.1 of Beroe forskalii. Lineage (NCBI taxonomy): Eukaryota > Metazoa > Ctenophora > Nuda > Beroida > Beroidae > Beroe > Beroe forskalii. The sequence goes on along the minus strand of WFMF01000279.1, from coordinate 122,549 downwards.
GGATCCATCCCCACTTTAGGAAAGGTGTCCCTATGGACAACGTGTCCACCACTTACTCACTTAATATGGGGGAGCTGTGGATGGGGACACCCCTTATTACTTAAAGCCATCATCCCGTATTACTTTAAAATGCCCTCAAGTTAACGCACATAAATTTCTTAAACCAGGTAGTTCACTCCCTCCATTTTAGAATAGATAATAAAACAACGTTATTAAAATCACTCCCGTTTACTCCCTCAATTTAAGTCACTCTCGTTAAACTCACTCTTCTTTTCAGTTGCTCTACAATAGATAAGAATAATAACAGCATTATTGAGATCACTCATCGCTTTCCGTGTGCTCTATACCCTCAATTTCTGGGTGCTCTATACCCTCAATTTCCGGGTGCTCTATACCCTCAATTTCACTCTCGATAAACTTTAGAGCCACTCTTTATTTTCAGGTGCTGTACACCCCTGTGGTTGCTGGACCTCTCAACTTCCACGTGACATACAACAAGGAGGAAGTACCCAACGGGAAGTTCACTGTCAAGGTAATACTGTCAAGGTAATAGAAACGGATATAAACTGGCATCTAGATACGTATCCCAATTTGGCCTGGTTCCAATTCTAATATCTTAATACGGTAATGCCAGTCTAATGCAGATACGCTGGTCTCATGCAAAGCTAATCTTTGAGAAACAGTGCGAAATTCAGAAATCCGTGACACTGTATAGAAAACCATTTTTTTGTTAGCTCCAGAGCGGCATGGAAGTCATATAAGAAACCTCGTGTTTAAAAATGCATTGAAATACTCCGGAATGTTACTAAAAATTTCAATGACAATTATTTACATCTTCATTCACATAGCATTGATAATAAATATACATTACGTTTACAAAACTAAATCTCAACATAAATTTGCAGAATTCTAACGACGCTACATACTAAAATTCGAGGCTTCCTGATCGAAAGTCAGAAGAATCTTGTCATTTCACAATTTGAATTCGGCAGTCTTTTCAACAACAGCAATATAATTAATCCAGCTCATAGCCTTCCGGGCAAAGAAAGCACTCTAATAGAAAACTTCAATTTCTACCCTCACGGCGTCACCGTCTGTCATTTCAAGTCTCAACAGAGTGTCCACCTCACCCTCCTCAGAAGGCATTAGGTCTGCTGCTCTTATACTCCTTCAACATAACCTGCAACTGATCCATCCCTTCGTACAACCCATCCCCTGTCACTGCATTACAAGCCTGCACATGCCACCTGTTAGCTCTGTAGGAATGTAGCTGCATCTTGTCTATCACTGCGTGGGGTGACACTGCGTGAGGTAGGTCCTGCTTGTTAGCCAGCACTAGGAGGGGTACTCCGGGAGGGAATTCAGGGGATTCTAAGATGCCCCGCAGCTCGTCTGCAGCCTCAGTGAACCGGGCTGGGTCGTTGCTGTCCACCACAAAGACAAGGCCTCGGGCAGTGGAGTAGTAGTGGCGCCAGAGACGTCTGATGGCTTCCTGACCTCCAACGTCCCAGATAGTGAACTTTAGACCTGGGAAACGGGGTGGATGATTAAGAACGTAAATAAAAATGTGATCCATGATTCATGAAGATTAAAGAAATGCGTCATTTATGAATGTTCTTCAATGACTTTTTTATTGCAATTTCTATTGATGCAGCTAAGGAATTACAAAACAAACTTAACTAAAGTGGACAGAATTTTAGAATCCATTCCATCCCTACCTTTGCACGGTTCCACTGTCTCCACATTGAATCCAATGGTTGGTATGGTAGTCACTGTTTCATTCAGCTTCAGCTTGTAGACTATGGTAGTCTTCCCTGCTCCATCCAGCCCTAACATCAGGATATTCCAAGGATCTCCCCTCCCTACGATCTCTTCAAAGGAGCTCCAAAGTCGTGCAAAGAACAAACCCATGGTACTTGTGTTGAAATCCTATTGATGGGGTGGGTTTAAGTTGAGAAAATTCGAATGAATATTCAGATAAATTTGCAAATTAATTTAAAAATGACAAAGTTTTGATTCGTAAAATCTGCGAACATTGAGTCAACCGCTTTAAGCTTTTATCAATAAGCAACCGTGTATACTACAACACTACATGAATAAACGTCTTGGTAGTTCCGATTCAAGTGACTTTTCAGTTGTAAACTTCTAGCAAACATAAAATTTTAACAGGAAACAAGCGTCAACATAATACACGGAGTAGCATATAATATGTAAAACTATTCCAAGTATAATGACACATACTCAGCAGCTAAAATATGTCCGGGATAAATGAGACTTATAAAATTATTCACCAATATTTGATATTCAACTGACAGTGATAATAAGTGCAGTTTCAAGCAAAAGGTAGAAATGTAACCGGGTAAAATATAACCAGGTAGATAACAATTCATCCGTCAATATCATGTTTTCAAGTGACAGCATTCTGCAATAATTATAAGTAGCTTCAAGCAATAAATCACTGTACAAATATTAATTCATCCGCTGATATCATGTTTTCAAGTGACAGCAATATGCAGCTTCAAGCAATAAATCACTGTCGAAATGAAGTCATCTGTCAAGTGACAGCTGCTGTTGGCAGCTTCAGGTAATAAATCACCGAGTAAATAAATTCATCCACCAGCATTTCAAGTTTCAAGTGCAAAAAGCAGAGCTTCAAGTTAAGATTCATGAGATATTGTAAACACCTCTTGATGTAAATCACTATGTTGGTTAATAAATTCATCGGTCAATATTTTCATCAAGTGACATTGCAAAAGGCAGCTTCAAGCAACAAAGGTCATGAGAATATGAGATAGAATGGATCTACCTCGGATACCGACCATTAAATACACCTTACTCTGTACTCGTGTTCTCTGCCACGTAGTCATTTCCAGCTCTTGCTTACCAAGCTGCTGCTCTCACAGAGTCACTGAGTGCTGTAAAGGTCACAAGTGAGCAATTGGCACTTTTACATCATCGATTAACAGTTAGAGCTATAAAAATGAAGTCATTCCCTACTGCTGCTCAGCTCTGAGATAGCAAGGCACGAGTTGTAGTGATAGCCAGGGTGAAGTCACCAAGTAACAGTTTAAACCTCTGATAATGAAGTCATTTGCAACTGCCTCTTGTTATAATTGCGAGCTCTGCGCTCGTATAATAGTATTACCTAATGCACATATTGTTGTAGTGGCATGCTAGAGGTAGGCAAATTCTGGCTTTATGCCATCATATTGGATGGTATGAGTAGTATTTAATATACGAGTCGTATTTACGATATGACTTCACCTGTTGAAGAGCAAAAATATTAGATCATCGGAAGACAGCTCAAAGAGGCTTGTAAGCGTGGCATTCGATACGTGGCATCGGATATGTGAATTTTATCTCGGTGTATCTTATGATTTTTTTTTCAAGAGAATTTTCAACCAAGTCTCTGATTTCGCTCTAACTTATGCCACAGCTGATTCTTTGTCCGAACAGCTATGGTGTCAGATGTTGGTATATACAAAGTGTGTTTCTCAACACAACCCTAGATTACTGGATGCATTTTTGTCGATGAACTTCGATCACACAATTAAAAACCGCCTCACTGTCAAGGTCCTGTCCCCCTGTGATACCAGCAAGATTAACCTGATTGGTGACGGTCTGAAGACAGCTTTCGTCAACAAACCTACTTCCTTCTTCGTAGACGCTCAAGCAGCTGGGGAATAAATTGAATTCAAACGCAAAATCTGCCCTCTTCTTGCGTTTTACGAAATTCATTAGCTGTAGCTTCATAGGTTGAAACGACGTGAAATTTAGGCTAGATTTGCAGCCCCTCGGAAGAAAAAAAGGTACCATTTCAAAAAATAGTTAGAATAAAAGTTTTTCGACTGATAATCATAATTATATACTTTGGCTTGGTTAAATAGTGGCAGTTTAATCTTATTCTGACTGTTATAGCTCGTTAATATTTGATTGTATACTATTTCGATGCTCTAATTTTAACAAATATCGTCCTGTTCATTTCCTGTACATTTCTTTGTTGTCACAATAAAATCATCCTGCAGGTCCCTAACCCTTCCCAGCAAGATTAACTTTTCGGGGGTCTGAAGACCCCCAACAAACCTACTTCCTTCTTTGTGGACGCTCTGACCCCGCAGGGGCTGCACCCCCAAGGCCGCAGCTTGCTTGTTTTACGACTCGAGGGCCCCTCCCGGAAAAAAAATCTGGCTACGGGCCTGGTTGTAAGTACAGCTGTATTTAGTAAACATTATTATCATAACCATTATATTGGTTCGATGATCAAAAATACAGACTTTGCTGCTCAATTAGAGTGTATCCTCGAACCTTCTGTGATTTTACTTTCAGAGATTTGTTTTTTATTTAATATTTTGCATTTTACTCAAAATTTTAAACATCTGAATATGAATACTGGTATGTTAGTTGTATGTATGCTGTCAGTGGTATGGTATTTTGAATATATTCCACTAGACACTACAACGATCACTTTGTTATGTCACGGCAATAATTTTCATGTGGGATATATTTTGAAATGCCGGAGTATTTAACACCACAACAATCCCAAACATTCAACACTTACTGTGTATCGTGTTAAATTTCAACCTTCCCTCCATTGGGAAAGGGAAACTCGTTGTCACGTGATAAACCACGTGACCTGTGATTTATCACGTGATCTGTGATTAATCACGTGATCTCCGGTGGATCACGTGATTTGTTATTTCACGTGAAAATACGAGAAGATAACACCTGACAAAATAAATCACCCTGTGACAATTGGTTATCTTAATAAAGTGCGAAATAATTTCTTAGCTAAGTGTGAGATGATTTCACCCAAAATATCCACTTTCATCTAGGAAATATTCTACTCAATCTTATATTTCGTATTTCAAGATTATTCTCGATAATTCCATACAATTACATGATTTTATTTCAAAAATTGCAAACTCACAAATCCACACAACACTTTGCTACATTCACTTGAATAATTTCAGGCGGCACACCCCTATCATCCGCATCATATCACAACACTCTGAATAACTACACCTCACTCCTCTCCACCCTACTCACCTCACTTCTCCACCCACTCTTCCACTCACTACTTCCATCCGTAGTGGAACGGCTCTTCTCACTCTTCACAAGTAAACTGAAGTGAATAGATCGATCAGCCAGATGGGAATAGATTAAAAGACATAAAAAGACTTTTTAGTCCGGTGGACATCACATATTGTCATATTACCATCTCTGATCCACCCTATCACCCGACCCCACAGCACCCACACTTCAATCCGGCAATCTCCCCTCAGTCCTCACCCACTCCACCATTACCCCCACTCAGCATATTATGTACAACCTCCTTGAAGCCAACTCGCTCAATCCCATTCACCCCACTCAGGCGAGCTCGAGACACCCACTCACTAGACTCCCTTCTTTCCCCAGGTAAACTGGAAGTAACTATCGCTGGACCGGGTGGAACTAAACTCCCAGTGGAAATCACCCCCTCGGACGATGGACTGAAGTACACTGTAGGGTACACCCCAGATAAAGTGGGACCTCTCCTGATCACCGTCAAGTTCGCTGGGGATGAGGTAGGGGGGGTGATATTCATTGTTTATTGTTTAAGTGTAGGTATTTAGTATGCATTGAATACCTACACGATTACAGATTAGTAATTTGTACTTAACTCCCACCTAAATCACAAAAGTACATTGTTTAAAGCCGAGTCGAGGTAAAATTATATTTATATTTCATGAGCGGCTGTAGAGAAAATGGTTGTTGGTTTTACTGATGCGTGAGCAATCAATTACCGGTGTAGTTTGGTAGTTCATAGTGCCTCGTCACTAGGGTTACCGAATATATTCGAAAGTATTCGAAACTTGGGTTCGATATTCGAATATTCGATATTCGGTCGGATCGAATATTTTGATATTCGCCCTGATTTGATATTCGCACAATATTCGGTATTCGATATTCGATATTCGAAAAATTCGAATATCAGGGTATATAAAAAGTATTTGATATTCGATATTCGGTATTCGCTCGAGCGAATACCGAATATCGAATATCGAATACTTGACACTAACAACTATTCGATATTCGGTATTCGATATTCGATCGAACGAATATCGAATCTTCGAATACCGAATACTTGGAATTTCACTATTCGATATTCGATTGAGCGAATATCGAATCATCGAATATCGAATACTTGGAATTTTACTATTCGATATTCGATTGAGCGAATATCGAATCATCGAATATCGAATAGTAGCGAATATTTTCGAATATTTTCGAATATATTCGAAAATAATCGAATATATTCGAATATATTCGAATATATTCGAAAATATTCGGTATTCGAATATCGAATAGTGAAATTCCAAGTATTCGATATTCGAAGATTCGATATTCGCTCAATCGAATATCGAATATCGAATATCGAATACTTCTTCGAATATCATGATATTCGAAACTTTCGAATATCGAATATCGAATATCGAATACTGAGCGAATATCGAATCGTATCGAATATCATGATATTCGAAACTTTCGAATACCGAATATCGAATACCGAATAGCTAGCGAATATCGAATCGCATCGAATATCCCAAATATTCGAAACTTTCGAATATCAAATATCGAATATCGAATACTGAGCGAATATCGAATAGTTTCGAATATCATGATATTCGAACAGTTTCGAATATCGAATACCTATTTTTGATATTCGATGATTCGATATTCGAAGATCGAATATCGAATATTTCGAATATCGAATATTTGCCCGATTCGGTAACCCTACTCGTCACCCATCTTAGAGCTTCTAATTTTCTTGAATATTTCATCGCCGTTTTCACGGTGTGGTTATGGTATGTCGTCAGAGGAGGCCTTATTATTTAGGTCAGTGTGAAGTGAGTCATTACTGTGCCAGTCAGCCGTCAGACAGTGTGGAATGTGGTTTAATCATCAAATACTAGAAAAGTAGACACTAGATACTCTAGACTACTTAAAATAGTTTGTACCGCTCTAGACTAGAAACTGTAGACTACTCAAGTACTCAATAAAGAGAGCTGCTCTCCGTTTAGTTCCAGCTCAGTACTTTCCGGTACTTTTCCCGGGAATATAATGGAATCTCTGAATTGATGAACATCTAAGGTCTGTAAAGTTTCCACACAGTAAGCGAACTAGGATCTATATTTCCCTTCAAATAAGTCTCAAATCTTTTTACATTTTTCAGCTGTTGCTGATAGCATGGTGAGAACATCGAACGTGAGGAAAGTACGAGAAGCGTGACCGTGCGTGTGTGTGACAGTGTGAGGGTATGTGTATCAGTCAGTGTGTCACTTTGTCAGTTAGTGTGTGAGTCAGTGTGTGGTGCGATGTAGAAAACTACAAGAAACCCTCAACTGCCGATTAGAATGACATCCCCGTTAATTACTCGCCCTATTCGTTCCACTTTTTGTGTGCCCTGAAGCCACTCAAACCCTCACTAAATTACTATCATTTCCCCTCTGATCTATGACCACATTGGACCATGTTAATCTCTTATCTTCACCCCTATTGACGGGCTGAGTAGCGCGATAAGTGATAATCAGTAACATCACTAACTATCAAGGGTGTCACGTTTCTTCCATATTGTAACCCCAGACACTCTGACCGAGAAGTGAAAACTCACAAGTCCAATTTCTATGAATTTGTAAAGAACTCAAGAAATTATCACCAAATTTCTACTCAAAGTCTAATTTACCCGCCCCGCTAAGTTGCTACTTGCTAGTGCGACATTTCATCTCACGCTCGGAGTAGAAATATATTACTGGAAACAAAGTGCCGTGAGATGAATTGTCTGTTCCCCCTAAGTTAACCCCCAAGACCCCCAACTAACATAGTACCAGTCAAAATCTAATTCACTCAATTCGTATTAGGAAGAGTTGGCACTAGAATAAACTATAGCCCACCCCCCACTAAGTATAGACCCAAAACCCTCATTCCTGTTCTTGACAATTTCCCGCCCCGCTAAGTTAACCCCCAAGATCCCCCAGGTACCAGAGTGCCCATTCCACGTTGAAGTGGTCGATGACGTGGATCCGCTTAAAGTGAAGATCCTGACCAAGGGACTGGATAACCCTCTCGTAGGACAGCAGCTGAAGTTTGTGGTCTGCACTGCTGGGGCTGGCAATGGGGATCTCAAGGTGGGGTGGATTGAACTGCTATATTTTCATGCTGAATGATGATTGACATTTGAATTGATTATCAGATTAACATCCGACAAAGAAATTACTTACACGCTCTTCTTTTCTAGGCCCCTCTTATTCTACATTGAATTAATTGATGGGTTATTCCCTGGAATTGATTATCCCTGTGTGCTGAGTGGCTGACAACAGTGTCAGTTGACTGACAACACCTGAAAATTGACCGTACACAACTACATCCCTATAACAGGACACAGGTGCTAGTTATAGAAGGTGGATTAATATTTAACACTTCTACCCTACAACACAGGTGTCAGTTGTTGACGATGACGGTCACCCTCTGAAAGTCACTATCGGAGACATTGACTCCGACAACAAGGAAGTCAAGTTCACGCCGGAGTCAGCAGGGAAGCACCACGTGTCTGTCACGTGGTCAGGAGCTCCCGTACCGGACGGAGAGATGGATGTCGAGGTGAGTGGGCTGGGGGGAGAGGGGAGATGAGGAGAGGTGGGGTGAGGTGAGGTGAGCAGGGTCTTAGTATAAAAAAACTGAGGTATTTACCCCGAGGAATAAGCCAGGAAAAAATATTTTTGATTTTAAATTGGAAGTTTTGGGCATAATTGCAAGGCTGGTACTACCAGCCATCAGCAAAAGGGATCCTTGTGCGACTCAGATAGGAAATGAGGGTAATGCAAAAACAAAAGGTTCTAGAGTCTGAACATCAAATCGTAGGTAATGTGCATAATAGTGTGAATAGTTATTCGTTAAAAAAACTAACCGTGCCGTCAAGATATCAGGGGACCCAGCTGTGCCATCTAAGCTGGTAGTTACATCACTGGTGAGCACTCAGCACTGAGCATTCTTTGAACTTTATAGTGGGTTTCATGAATATAAATATTCCTGAATATTATTGTGCTTTCTTTGGGATGAAACAAGTTTCTTTGCACGAAGTACTAATTCTGCAATCAAGATATCAGCTAAAGCACTACTGTCTCATCAACTGACTCTTGGGTTACCTCAACTGGCACCTGAGTCAGCTCAGCCGGTACTCGAGTCAGCTCAGCCGGCACTTGAGTCAGCTCAGCCGGCACCTGAGACAGCTCAGCCTGCACGTGCGTCACCTACGCTGGCACCACTTGAGTCAGCTCAGCTGACCCCTGTGTCAGCTCAGCCGGCACCTGTGCTGGAACCTGTATCGTCTGTTGCTGCCGTACCCACTGACCCAAGCTGCTCTGAAGCGCGCGACAGTGGCGCGCGCGGCTCAGAAGGGTCTCTAAATCTTGCGTTAGAGGTACACAGAACTAAGTAATGAAGCATTTGGGGTTTTATCAAGCATCTTATCATGTTACGTTTTCATTTGAGTTGGTAGAAACCATGATTTTGTTTTGGCTGTAAATTGTTCGGTAAAAGTACTAATCCTGAAAATCAAGATATCAGGGGGTTCAGTGGGTGTTCCAAATGAGTTGTTAGATACACTAGATGCGTCTCAGGTGAGGGTTCTCTAAGTCAGTAAGTCACAGCAATGGGTAAGAATGAAGCACGTTTGGGTTGCGCACGAAAATAAATATGAGTGTAAAACAGGGGAAATTTAAAAAAAAATACTATTGCATTTCGCAATATGACGACAGTTTCTGTTAATAAAATGCGTGAATATATCGTATATTTTCCTAATATTTTCTATAAAAGTTCCTAATTCTGCAATCAAGATATCACCGCAGGTATCGGAGCCACTACATTTGGACGCCTGTGTGCTGAACGGTCTGAACTTGAACCCTGTGGTGGGACAACCGACCAGCTTCATCATCGACTGCAGCAAGTACGTACGGTCTTATTTGTATTCCATAAATATTCATTCGGTAATACTACTTGAATTTTGGGCTTTCCTTGTCCTCACAAAAGCGCGTGCATTTGCATTGAATATATTTTATTTGATTTCATTGACTGATAACTGATTTTGTTGAGAAAGTTTCGTAGGTAAAACCGTATGATGCGTGCCATTGATAAAGGAAGTTGTCTGACTCTGCGAGTGTGGGCGCGCGCGCGAAGGGGGTCAGACAATGTCAGACAACTCTCCCGTGCGCGAATTCAAGATTCGTGGTCTCAATACTCTTGTTTACGTACTGATAATACATACTGAATCATATTTCATAAATTATAGTCTTTTATTAAGTATTGCATTATCTAAATAAAATCTGGTGAGTATTCTAAATTTAGTTATTGAAATAATGTTTGTTTCTTCGCGGATCATTATTCCCTCGGTCTTTTTGATCCGTCAGTGTTAGTTGTAGTTAAACTTAAATTTCATGTATGTGAGGTGAGTTTAGACGTCTCTAAATTAAACGGAATCAATATTAATTTTATCATTATTCAATACAGTGTTGGCTAGTTTCGATGATATCTGTCCGATATAATTTTTTTCATTCCCAAATTGCCTCTGAGTTGAAAACGCGTGAAATACTCAATTAATGCAATGCTTCATTAAAAACTTAATAACTATTTCATATTACACGCACATAAGTAATTATCGATTAATTATTTCCATCTTTTTTAATTTTTAGAGTTGGCAGTGATGATCTGAACGTAACTGCTGTGGATAGTAACGGAAACCCATTAGACGTTACCATTGAAGACATGGGTACGAATCACTATCTATTCTCTTTCATTTATACCTATTTTTCATGCTGCTTTTTGATGAAGTATACTGTGATACGGAAAGAGGAACACATTTCTTACGAAATATCTTGACATTATTCTTCCTCTCTGCAGATATCTTCATTTCTTCTAACCTCTCCCATCGCTTTTTTCCAGGTGACGGGCAGTTCAAAGCCACTTTTACTCCTGACTCCATTCATCCTGTTAAACTGTCAGTGAAAATAGCAGATCAGAATGTTCCTGGAAGCCCAACCACTGTCAACCCTATAGACCCCCTCAAAATAGTCATTGGACTCGATCGTAAGTAATAAAATTAGTTTGGTGTAAATTAATCGCCTGATAATGATATTGATTGTTGAACAAGTCTTTTGATTCTCGTTCTAATCACAAAATATCACAATATACCGCTGCTATCAAATCTTGAATTTTGCTTTGACTGCTTACTCAAGCAAAGATTTAACTGTGTAATTTCCAGTCTTCTCTTCTCATCGTTTAGATACTTAATTATAGATTTTGATCTTCCACTTGCTTCCATCATGAACTATGTCGTATCTATTCTCCCAATCAGTCATCTCAGCTCCAGTGCAGCAACAAGTAATGTCTTATAGCTTGATTCAGTTTCATGGGTAAATTTATAACCAATCGTCAGAAGACAGGTAACATGAAAATAATGGCAAGAAATTTGATCCTGATCTACTCCTTTATAAAACAGTGCATCTCAGTGCACTGCATGAATTCTACCGTACACCCCCTCAGAACCTTTATAAAATACATCGTTCAATTTCAGCAATAAATCGAAATAAAATATCATTTTTCAAATGAATCTTCTATTTTGATTTATTGCTGAATTTAAACGATGTATTTTATGAAGGAGTAGAGTAGGATCATCTTGGTTTTTCTTCCATTTCACTTGTCTTCAGACGATTGGGTATGAATTTACCCATTAAACGATTAACCTTGAGTTTTAGCCTTGAGTTTTAACCTTGAATTTTAATTTGTTGTTGAGACTTAATTATAGTTTTTGATTTTCCATTCGCTTCCATCATGAACTATCTCCTATCTGTGAATATAATAATCCCGAGCAGTGATCTCACCTCCAGTGGGGCAACAAGTAATGTCTTATAGCTTAATTCTTTAATTCAGATTCATGAGTTGAAGATATATTCAAATTTGTGTGATGAAGTGTATGAGTAGATATATAGTCATGATAATATACATCATTCTACTTTCAAATTACTTTCGTGAAGTCTTTGCATCATCAAATGTAAATGAAAGTAAGTTCCTGTCGACATTTATCTGCTTCCCTACAAAACAAAACATTTCCTTGTGGTTACACATCGCACCCTTTCAGCTGACAAGGAGTGGAAGGTAGGTGAGCCGGTTGAGATCGGAGTCAGTATGTCTGACGCTGGACCAGGACAACTGGGAATCAACCTGTCCGCCCCTGCGGGCAGTGGCAAAGACTGCAACGTCAAGGAGGTGGGTAATTTATCCTGTGCACAATAAGAGGTGATGGAAAGGGTGTTATTTTTATCTTCCTGAGCTGCCCATCTTCCTTGGCATGAACATCTATATTTTGGGTTATTTCTTTCTCTTCCGCGTGATGAAAAGTAAACCTGACCTAATTCAAACAATTTTGCTAAGAAAAGCTTTTTTCTCAGGTGTCACCCGGTAACATGGCAGTGTTATTCACTCCCCTCGCACCTGGTGACCACGTGGTTAACCTAACCTTTAACGACGCTAACGTTCCAGCTTCCCCCATTCTCGTAAAAGTTGTGTAAGTTCGTCTTGAGGTTATAACAGCTGAAAAACTAAGGAACCTTTTTGATAGCCTCACATGTTTCTCGATTATAAGTCGGGGTATATTTTGAACCATTAAAGTTAGCAACAAAAATGAAAATGTAAATCTTCATTCATTCAGGCCCCAATCTGATGCCAAGTCTGTCGTTGTGGATGGAGATGGAATCAAGGAAGGACATGTGAGTTTCAGCCAAGAATGAATCCTTCTTCATGCTGCTTTACGAATCGAATAATGTCCTTTCAAGGCTCAAAACAGTGCTTTTGGTAGCTATGAATCCTCCAAATATTTTTATGACAAAAATCTTGAGGTTTTCCCTCTCATTGATCATTAATGCCATGATCCTAGGTGGGCAACACGGCAGTGTTCACAGTGAACACTACCGGGGCAGGACCGGGAGACCTGGACATCAAGATACGGGGACCAAAGAACCCTGTGGATGTCAACGTCATGGACATAGGTAAAATAATATTAACAAAGATCTTGAATAAACATGATTCTTGTGTGTATTCGATTCTTTTACAGATTGTAGAAAGTCCATTATACGATGTTCAATGTTCATTGTGCCATGTTCAACGTTCAATCGCAATATACAATGTACATTATGCAATATACATGGTATACATTGTCTCCTCATTGTACATTAAATACATGGTATACATTGTCCCCCCCCCCTTGTACATAATAAATGCTATACATTTTACCCCTCCCCTGTTCCAGGAGACAATCTGTACGAAGTGACCTACACGCCCTCCGAGGAAGGACCCCATGTGGTGGCCGTTAAGTTCGCTGAACAACACGTTCCCGGCAGTGCTTTCAGGTGAATTATTGTTTTTATTCTTTGAGGGGGATGACTCATTGTTACGCCGTGTGCTTTGTTTTGCTTTTATTAGAACTGCTACCTCACTATTTTCAAATCGTTAATCAAATTTGCTTATTTTGTTGGCAGCTATATTGAAAACTGCGAACGATTTAATTCTGATTTGGAATTAGAGTGGCCATTTTCCTAGTCTGGTGAATAAAACAAGGCCGAGCCTACAGATCAAACTAATCCCCACGTCTTCAGGCCAATGGTAACCAAGTCAACGAGTGCACAGGACGTTGTAGCCTACGGTAAAGGGCTGGAGGAAGGTAAGTAGCTGTTGTGGACATGTGCGTGATATTTTGCGTGATCTGTGCTGCGTGATCTTTTGCAATTTGCGTGATGTGTGAATGCTGCTGTTGATTGCTGAACTTTCCTTATCTTTCTGCAATAACCCTTTACCCTGCTGAAATAAAAATATATATGATGATTCGCTACTGCAAACTGCAAAGCATCCCTAAAAACTTGGATTGGATTATACCGATCCGAGTTGGCAAGTGTTTGTGAAGCTCCTTACAACCATGGATCACAATATATGCACAAATATTTATAATTTCTTGCCCTTTATTTTAAAGAAATCTAAGATTTTCCTCTCTCTAATTACGCGCATGTGTTTTGCCATCTTGAAATTCAGCTTAAAAGCTCTTCTGTTAGCATCCTCTTGCCTTATGGGAATCTGGAACTTTCTCTTACCTCTGCGCTTGCTTTTGCAACTCTTATCTAGCTTCCACAGTCTTCTTTTTAGATTCCACACAGAGTCTCGGGATGACGGAAAATGGTTCATTTTGAATTCAAATCAACAAAAAATACTCATTCTGGCCGACAAGGCAGATATTTTTGATGAAAAACTATAATTACTAATATTTTAATGGAGAGTATGCAATACACTAGGTACACTATTTATGCCGCGTCATAGATACAATTATTTTACTCCTAACGACAGTAATTTCTCCCATAAATACATTCATACATACATATGTCAGAATTTCATGCCCACACACACACATTAACCCCTGCGCGCGCAGCTCAAATAGACTACCCACCCGTCACTAAACCACCACTTAAACCTATGATAATGACGTCATAACTGCATGTCAGAATTCTCCTTGCTCACATTAAATATTATGTATGCCCTGCACTGGAGTTTATTCTCATCTCGTATTTCTCTCTTCCTTTTCCCGTCGTGTGGTAGAGAGATACCTACCCCCTCTAATTCCAGGATTCTATTTACTGTGTTTCACTAAATTTGAGGTGGTCACGTCGTGTACTCGAGAAGATATGTTATTTTAGGCGGTGTGAAGTCGTTGATGGGACATTTTAAACTATGATCATGTCGTCATTATCATCAGTTCATTATTTGGATGCGACTTTTCTGTGTGCGTGCTGGTTTTCTTGGGTGCCGAAACGCCTTCATTGCGTTCAATATTTCACTGCAAATCTTATGTTCATTTTCATGTCGGATGAATCTTGCATGAAATTTACCTACTATGCAGGCATGCAAATGAAAATCTTCTTTTAAATAATAGCGAATTTTTAGATAATTTGAACTTTTTTAATGCAAATAAATTATCTCTTTCCTGGGTAATTTTGCATGTGTTTTTTTCTGGAGTGCTTCTGTGATTTTTATGAAATTTACGCTCAGCTTAAAATTTTAACGAATTTGAAATTTTTAATGGTTTCTCTTCCATTTCAGAACCATTCAGAACAAAAAAATTATGCGATCGGTCTGATTTGCAATCGACATGAATATTCTTTAATTCATGTAATCTCGATTTTCGAAATATACCTCAAATAATGAAATTTCTTATCTTTTTAATTGATAACCATGAGATTAAATCATCTCAAAATGTGGCAGTATTCTCGCTAATTCGTTTTGTGCTTGAGCTTGTCCTAGGCTATATACACGTACCGAGGTACTGCTCAAGGCAGTGTATTGTGTTATAATTGTACATCTGGAAACATTTCGCCTCACAGCATTCATTTACGCAGTTGCGCGTAAAAAGCTGGCGATTCCACATCGTTAACTCACCATAATAAGCCATGATAATGACGTCACTGACTGTAGTGTGTTGTTTACACGTGTGCTGTAATACAGCTGCCGGCGCAGTGTGCATCAAATTTCCCCTCTGTAATAACTTCTCTCTCCTTGTGGAAATTCGTGATTTTCTCTCACACTGAAGTTGACCTGTAAACTTCATTATATATTAAAACATCATAATTAAATACCCTCTGAGAGACCGTATTGCGTTTTACAACAGAATAAGTTCCGTGTTATATATACATTTCTTATTACATTTCCAGCTCTCTTAGGACAGTATTTATACAATTTACACGTACAAGATGGCCGTGTTTCTATAAATATAATATTGTTTGAAAGTTTGAAGTGTTTACTTTGGCGTGCAGATTGAAAGCTCTCACATTATATTTTACGAAATGAGTTGTACTTGATTTTAGCGCTTCGTAATATACATTTTATAATCAGAGAATTTAGAGTTCCTTGCTATATGGGTGCGACAGCTGGGCGTTGGAGGACGGCTCTTTTCTCTCACGAGAACGTCATGCCGTACTTTACATTTGCTACTTACACATATACAATTACTATTCCAGAAGATGATATTATACGCATAAAACGCATAATATATTCTATACATTTGTGACACGTATGTTAACACTCTTGCAGTGCCGTAGTGTTCGTTTTCTTTGAAACATACGCATACAGATTATTTGTGTGTGTCATACAATGACTGTTTTGCGTGAAATCTCTGTGGATTTATTCAAATCAATGGTGTCCAGTTTTTTTCTTACCTTGTTCACAGCATATCTGACGAATTTTAGTCGAATTTTTACCCCCAAAAATGTAATTGATCGTGTCGATTGTTTTGAAAAACTATGATAATTGATAGCGTCCTACTCAAATTATTGCTATATTGACTCTTGATTTTCTTCTCCATGCAATGCTGCATGACCAGTGACACTTCATCGAAGTGTTTATCCCTTTTATACTATCGTGCATTTGTGAACATGCATTCGGCATTATCATTAACATCCTTGCTATTCTTTAGAAATATTTGTCCGCTGCTACGAAAATTCACACTTTGTGATAATAGCAAGATTTCATCAATTGTGTGGCTACTCCATTCGATGTATGATCAACCTCTTCTTCATTTACAGATATCTCAATCATGACAGAAGAAGCCCAGCTCCTTTCCGCCATAGTCCCTGAACCCGGAACAACAAAGCCCACTGATGACATCACCCCGACTGATGTCACTCCGACATCGGAGTCTCTCTCCGATCAGATAAGTACTGATAAAGATTTCAAGGCTCCGCTGACCCCACCTAGCGATGACATGAGTAGTGTCTCGGTAGTCGAGGAGGAAGGGGAGGGAGAAGAAGAAGTGGAGCTTCCAACGGTCGAGGAATCCAAGACAGAAGTTGTGATGACGGCTCCGCCGGTTGAAGAAAAGGAGGAAGTTTTGGATGAAAGCAGTGATTCGGTGGAGCTTGTGGATGAAGGTCTTCTCAAGGAGGATGCTGTTAAAGATGTAATTGAAGACGTTGAGATGGTTGAGGCGGAAGATGTTGAAGAACCAGCAGCCCCTGTTGTCGATGTGGAAGCTGTCAGCAAGGTGGAAAGTGCTCCTGTGACTGATGATAAGAAAGATGATACCCCTGCAGCTGGTGTCCTTGAGAGCAGTGGGAAGAGCAGTGCAGAAAGTGGGAGTGACAAGGAATCTGCCTCAGAAGAAGGTCTGCTCAGCTCCGAACAGGAACAAGTCACTGAAGAGTTGTTGTCCTGCTGATTTATGCTTGGGGTTCCAAAACCTTTTTGGTTTTCCCCAACTTTTCCCCCCACCCCCAATTAAGTTTAAAAATTGTTCCGGGTTTTCCCCAAACCCCCCTTTTTTCCCCCCTTTTTCCAAAACTTATTTTCCCCCCCCCAATTTTTTTTTGGTTCCCCTTTTCCCCCTTTTGATTGTGGTTTCCCTAACTTTTTTTCCCAAAATTTTTGGGTTTCCCCAACTTCGTTTCAATTAATTTCAACCCGGGGATTTCCCATGGTTTCCCTTACTTTTGTTTCCCCAAATTTTTTTTCCCCAACGGGATTTCCTTTTTGGGTTTCCAACGGGTCTGGGATTTTTTAAGGGGAGAGGTTTTTTTTAAAGTTTTTTTTTAAAAAACCTTTTTGGGAATCAGGACCTATATTTAATTTTTTGAAAACTTTAAAATATATAAGAAAAAGTATTTTTTTTGTTTTTGGGAACCAACATACCCTCTTTTTATATAGCGAATGTAGTAAAAGGGTTTCACTGCCTACCCCAAAAGGGGTGTTTATATCTTTACATCTACTGTTTTAAACTTTACAACACTTTTAAAGAGTTAACTGTTTCTTCAGTTATAAAAAGGGGTGGATGATAGCAAAGAACTAACTAAACCTTTGGGAAAATAATTTGTACAAGGAGAATGAAAACCCGATCAAAATAAAGTCAAGCCCCATGAGTTTCCATTCTCTGAACCCTAACGTGTTTTTACTAGCAGATTAGTATTCAGATAATTTTTTAGGAATTCAAATTTTAAAAAAAAAACTAAAAATTAAAAGATATTTAATTTTTATTTTTGCTTTTTTGGCTTTGAATTTACAACTCTTTTTTTGAAGTTAAAATTTGGGGGATTATTTAGGGGAGCCCGGGCCCAAAAGGGGTCTGCTGGTATTTCAGAGGGCGCTATCAAAAAAAGAAAAAAAATTTATTTTTTTACAGGGAATTTTCATTTGGCTTTAAAAAAGAAATACTGATGGGGGAACCCCCCGCCTGGGATTAAAAAACTGTTTTAGAAAAAGGGGTTGAGGGTTTTCCCTGCACAACAACCAACGATTTTGGGAGATGAGATGGGGCCGGAAAACCATCAGACTATCGCTCTTTGTATGTCGAAAGAAGAACCTAGAGGCGTTTTTTAAAATTATTAACCACCAGAGGGTTGCTGTTTGAGCAGCCTTTTTTGATTAAAATTTTCCCTAACTGCCCCAACCCCGAATGCAAGGCCTTTAATTTTTTCGGCTCAGGGGGATTTTTAAGGATCATTAATCCCGCCGTGGAGGTTTGGGTGATTATTGAAGCCGCCGGGGGAGGTTTTTAAACTTCATTGATCCCGTTTAGCCGTTCTGATAGTAGTGCCCCGTCCACGCTGAGCAACTGACGATGGAGTTCGAGCGGTGGGCCCCATCCATCATCAAGGTCCAAGGGGCCCCCGGGAAAAATGGGCCCACCATAGGTGAGTAAAAGAGGGGAAAGGGGGGGGGTGAATAGAGACACCAATTGTAAATTTGGGAAATTTGGGCAAACTTGGGGCTGGGGAATTTGGGGTACGGGAGCAGAAAATAAAGAGGGTAGACGTAGACGTCAATATATTGTAAATTGAAATTTCCTTTGGGGGTTTAAATCTTTTTCAATATTTGCTTGGGAAATTTACGCCGGCCCCGGGTTATTGTGAGATCCCAGGTATTATCGCGGGGAAAGGTTTCATAATCATGTTGGCGTTCTAAAGGGCCCATCTGCACCGGGTCACAAAGGAACTGTTCCGGAAGTCCGGGACCCACCACTCTATTTTCCCCATGTTCCCATTTTACCATGTTCCCCAATGTGTTGGGGAGTTACTAAAATGTGTGGGGTGTCTGTGGATTTCCCACGCCGGGCCCCCCGTGAAAAGTCCCGGCAAACCATGGGGGCGCAGGAATGTGGCGTCACGTGATCCCAGGCTGGTCACGTGACACGGGGTGTCCGTCACGTGATCGCTGGCCCGAAGGGGTGAGCGGCGGGGGTGATTCGGGAACCCGGTTTTTTTGCCCATGAGGAGGGCCATGCTGCGCCATTTTTTGAAAACCGCCTGGGTTTGAGTAATGGAATGAGACGGTACCCTGGTCTGTGGGAAAAAGGCCCAACAGGGGGGCGGATTAAAGTGACGTCATCATCATAGCTTACAATGGGGAGTTGTTGCCGTCACACCGCCCACCCGTTAGCAGGCCGCAGGGTATTTGTGCTGCGCGACCACGGGTTAGTCGTTATACTAATGACATGCTGGCTAATGACCCATGCCTGCCCGTAATATACCTCCTTCTCGATACATTACGTAAGAAAATCTACTATAATATGCTGGATCCATTATATGTGCGCAGTGGAAGGCTTATTTCGCTGATCCGACGGCCATTAAAAACACCCAAGTCATTTTCAGAGACTGTATCAAGTGGTAATTGGTTAAGTGTTTGCACGAATGAACTGTAGAATTCTTTAGTGAACAAAACAACTCTTCACTAGACAAATGGATGAGAAGCATGCGGATTAACCTGAGTCCTGCACGACAGATCAACGTGTGAGGAAAGCTCTATAGCTGTAGAGAAACTGAAATGTCAAATGATGAAACATCGTCAAACCTCAAATTCCATAACTTAATGATAATATTTATCAAATTATTTTTGGATGCGATAGTCAAACTATTAAATTGGATTTATGTTTTTTAGAAATTTCGATTTACTTATCTTGAATTAGCCGGCCGTGTTAAAAACCCTTAGCTTAGGGCTTTGGCCTTTCGAATCGCCCCTTGCACACCAAGGCACACCAACGCACCTCTATTCTAACACCGGTGCTACACTTCTTTGCCCTCCTTTTTTGGCTTGCTTTGCAGAGCATACCCTGCTTTCGCAGTGAAATTCCAGAAAGGTACCTGAATTGAACGATTTTGGTTCAAGTTCAAAAATCATCAATAAATTCAAAAAGGTACTTATATAACACCCGCAAAATTGAGGGTTTTCAAAAAGGTACCTATGTGGCATTCGCGTGAATTGAGACTTTTGATTACCGAAAAGGTACCTATGTCACTTAAAAACACAAAAAGGAACCTATATTTGCCCTCCTTTTTGTCTTGAAATTATGCCCTGCATCGGGTTTTCCCAAATTTGGCAGCTCTGACTACAGTCCGTGTTACTTAAACTTAGTTATCGACACCCAATACCCATGTAACATGTTAACGTTATTTTGTGATTTTGGTGGGAGTAAAGTACAATTACTGTTTATTCTGTAATCGTGTATTCAATGTATACTAGATACCTACATTTAAAACTTTCCTCCCAAAAGGTTTGTCTGGCGGTTTTGTTTAAATCGATATTTTTTTTGGAGGGCCTTTTCCCGGTAATGCTCAGTTATAAGGCACATAGTGTCACAGCAATCAGAAAATCAGGGGGCCGTTGCCGGGGGACTTTCCCCCGACCCCCCCGATAATGCATCGGTGCTCTAACCTCTGAGCTATCATCCCGATACATAAAAATTTCATTCAACACATTACCATCCATTCTCACTGCATTACCATTATCGGTGCCCATATGAATTTGTGCAAGTTGAACGCTTATTAAACGCAACAATACTAAGCCGATAAATCTTAAAAAGGGAAAACCACCAGTCGGGAGCCTTCCCCCCCTGATTTAATCAGTTACCCCATGTTTACTCGGTTCCCCCTTTCCCCCGGGTTTCCCCCTTTATCTCGTTCCCCCTTTCCAATTCCCATATAACCTCATTTTCCCAAAACCTCGGTTACCCCTATTACCTGTTCCCCATGTTACTCCCGGTTACCCCATGTTACCCTCGGTTTCCCCATGTTATACTTTCCCCCTGCCCCCGGTTACCCCATGTTCTCCCCGGGTTCCCCCTATCACCGGTTCCCCATGTTACCTGGCCCCGTTAAAATTTGGTTCCCTGTTACCTCGGTTCCCCCCTATAACCTCGTTACCCATATTCCTCGGGTTTCCCCCTTTTTCTCGTTCCCCATGTTCCCCCGATCCCCCCGTTATTCGTTACCCCCTTTTCCTGTTCCCCATATAAACCCCGGTTCCCCATATTACACCGTTCCCCCTGTTCCCCTTTCCCATGTTCCCCCGGTTTCCCCAGCTATTTTTGTTTCTCTCGGTTCCCCAATCCCCTGGTTACCCCATGTTACACTTTTGGTTACCCCATGTTAAACCGAAAATTTCTCCTTATATCACCTCGGGGTTCCCCCCTATTACACTCGGTTTCCCCATTTCATACTCGGTTACCCCATGTTACACTTCGTTACCCCATATTACACTCGGTTACCCCATGTTACCCCATGTTACTCGGTTACCCAATGTTACACTCGGTTACCCCATGTTACCGGGTTCCCCCTGACACTCGTTCCCCATGTTACTGGTTCCCCATATTTCCTGGGTTCCCTGTTTGCGGGTTTAATGGTTACCCCATGTTACACTCAGTTACCCCATGTTACTCGGTTACCCCATATTACACTCGGTTACCCCATGTTACCCCATGTTACTCTCGGTTACCCCATGTAACTCTCCGGTTACACTCAGTTACCCCATGTTACTCTTAATTTCCTCAGTTCCCCCCTTTATGTTCTTGTTACCCTTTTTAACTCTCCGGGGTTAACTCGGGTTCATGTTGCCTCCTCTTCAGGACAGGGGAAATTTAACGTACTGATCCCAGAGAAACCCTCAAAGGACAAAACCCTGCTTCCAAAATAAAATGGAAGCTGCTGGTCATTGACAGGGGGACAGAATGAAGAACGTTATCAGTACAGTGGATGATGAGTACAAGAGAACTGAAGGGTTCATGAACTACTATGGAATAGCGCATTTGTACAAGGAGAAGGTAACCGAGCAACCCCAGATCATGAGATACGGCAAGCTCAAGCCTTACCAGGTGAGATACGGCAAGCTCAAGCCTTACCAGGTGAGCTTCTCTTCTGAACCCTTCTCTTCTGAACCCTTGAACGTGTTTCTTATCATCAGCAGATTGGTATTCAGATAACTTGTTCTCGTATTGTGAATGATGCAAATATAAGACAATGACGATAAGATATTCAGGTGCCAGATATGATATTAACTTTCTATTTTGGTAGGCTTAATCCGATATTCTCGCCACAACTCATTTTGCCGAAATTAAATTTGGCACGTTGCATTATTTGGTGCGAGTTGCAATTGAGCCGCGCACCACAGCAGGAGTGGTGTCTCGCAGCGTATAACAGCATGAGCTGCGCGCTGTCAAAACATAGCAAAACACTTCAGAAAAGAAAATTTCATTTGCGCTGAAGAAAACAGAACTCAATCTGATGCGCAACGTAACCCACCGCGCATCAGAGGATCAGTAACACTGTTTCAGATAAAGGGGTTGGAGTGGCTGGTATCCCTGCACAACAACAACCTGAACGGTATTCTGGCAGATGAGATGGGTCTCGGTAAAACCATCCAGACTATCGCTCTCTGCTGCCACTTGCTCGAGAAGAAGAACCTCAGAGGTCAGTTCCTTTTAAAGCTTAACCACCAGAGGGTTGCTGTTTGAGCAGCCTTTTTTTCGATATGAGAAAATTCAGCATAACTGCCACTCTAATCCTGGAATGCAAGGCCCTTTCTGTCTATTCGGCTCAAGCCGTGTGGAGGTTTGAGTAACTGATCTATTGAATCGCCGTGTGGAGGTTTGAGTAACTGATCTATTGAATCGCCGTGTGGAGTTTGAGTAACTGATCTATTGAATCGCCGTGTGAGGTTTGAGAACTGGCTGATCTATTGAATCGCCGTGTGGAGGTTTGAGTAACTGATCTATTGAATCGCCGTGTGGGGTTTGAGTAACTGATCTATTGAATCGCCGTGGAGGTTTGAGTAACTGATCTATTGAATCGCCGTGTGGAGGTTTGAGTAACTGATCTATTGAATCGCCGTGTGGAGGTTTGAGTAACTGATCTATTGAATCGCCGTGTGGAGGTTTGAGTAACTGATCTATTGAATCGCCGTGTGGAGGTTTGAGTAACTGATCATTGAATCGCCGTGGAGGTTTGAGTAACTGATCTATTGAATCGCCGTGTGGAGGTTTGAGTAACTGATCTATTGAATCGCCGTGTGGAGGTTTGAGTAACTGATCTATTGAATCGCTCTGTGGAGGTTTGAGTAACTGATCTATTGACTCGCTCTGTTTCCAGGCCCGTTCCTGATAGTGGTGCCCTTGTCCACGCTGAGCAACTGGACGATGGAGTTCGAGCGGTGGGCCCCCTCCATCATCAAGGTGGCTTACAGGGGCTCCCCACAGGCTAGGAAGCTGGTGGCTCCCACCATAAGGACAGGGAAAATTAGGGAGTGGGGGGTGGAATAGAGACACCGAATTGTCAATTTGAATCAGGCGTGTAAACTTAGGGTGTGTTAATTTGGGGCACAGACGTATACGTAGTCTTTAATCCGAAATCACTTGTTGCTAAAAATCTAGTAGTGCCCTTCCTAAGGTTTGAATTCAATCCCAGTGATAAGATCTGTAGGTGTGACACTGACAGAAGTCGTATCAATATATTGACAATTGCATACCATCGAGGAGTTTTAATCATTTCATTGATTTGCTTGCGGAATTACGCCGTGTCCCTGGTTACTGTGAGATCCCAGGTATTATCGCTGGGAGATATGATTCATATTGATCAGCCTGAGGGCGTATCTCAAGGGCTCATCTGCACCGGTCCAATAGCTGGACTATTCCAACCTGAAGTCCTGGACTACCACCTCTCTATGTTACCATGTTCCCCATGTTACCATGTTCCCATGTTACCATGTTCCTCAATGTGTTGAGGAGTTACTATCACATGTGTGCGGGTGTCTGTGGACTTCTCACGCCCGGCACCCCGTGCAAAGTCGCAGGCAAACCATGCAGGGCGCAGGAATGTGGCGTCACGTGATCCCTGGCTGGTCACGTGATCCCTGGCTGGTCACGTGACACGTGTCTGGTCACGTGATTGCTGTCTGATAGTGCGTGAGCGGCGGGAGTGATTCGGGAACGTGCGTGTTATTGTGCCCATGAGGCAGTTCCTGATGCTGCGCCACGTTTTGTGACACCGCTCTGGTTAGAGTAATGGAATGAGACGGGTACCCTGGTCTGTGGGATAGAACCCGAACAGGGGGCGGATTAAAGTGACGTCATTATCATAGCTTACAATGGGGAGTTGTTGCCGTCACACCGCCCACCCGTTAGCAGGCCGCAGGGTATTTGTGCTGCGCGAGCACGGGTTAGTCGTTATACTAATGACATGGCGGCTAATGACCCATGCCTGCCCGTAATATACCTCCTTCTCGATACATTACGTAAGAAAATCTCCATTATAATATGCTGATCCATTATATGCGCAGTGGAAGGCTTAGTTTCGCTGATCCGACGACCATTAAAAACACCCAAGTCATTTTCAGAGACTGTATCAAGTGGTAATTGGTTAAGTGTTTGCACGAATGAACTGTAAAATTCTTTAGTGAACAAAACAACTCTTCACTAGACAAAGGGATGATAAGCATGCGGATTAACCTGAGTCCTGCACGACAGATCAACGTGTGAGGAAAGCTCGATAGCTGTAGGAGAAACTGAAATGTCAAATGATGAAACATCGTCAAACCTTTTTTTATTTTTTTTTATTTTTTTTTTTATTTTTTTTTTTTAAACCTCAGTGTCCCAAAAAAAGAGTAGGACAAAGAGTATTCCACGCTACCACCACACTCGAGGCCCGGGCTGGGGCCATGTCATCAAGACTAAGTCTAGTTAACACGGTGTTAGCGGCACTGCAAGAACAGAGGTGGGCAACCTGCATGGAGATACTCTTGCAACATAAAATATAAGAGAACTCACCCAGAAAAATGGAATCAAAAAGAAAAATGAATAATGAATTAATGTGATTGGTGAATATGAAGTGGTAAAAACGAAAAAGAAAAGCTGAAAAGGACAAATATGATAGCTCTATGACCGGCTCAACAGAGTAAATAGTACAATATAACTTAAGGAATAGAAGCTGACAAGAAGAATAATAAAGACACTTGCAGGGCCTGGCCAAGCAAATCAGGATATCATCCCTGCCTCTTCTAAGGCGGTTCTAACTGCTAGCCTGTCTCCCCGCACCACAAGTCTTACCCAATTTTTGAAATTTATCATCGTCAAACCTTAATGATAACTTAATGATAATCAAATTACTTTCAGATGCGATGATTTCTGAGTCAAACTATAAAATCGAATTTCTATTTTCTAAAAATTTCGATTGACTTATCTTAGATTAGCCGGCCGTGTTAAATGCTCTTTGGCCTTTCGAATCGCCTCTTAGCCTCTACGCACACTAATGCACCTCTATTCTAAGACCTGTGCCCTTCTTCGCAGGGTGCCCTTATTTACCCTACTTTTGCCCTTCTTAAGCAGGGTGCCCTTATTTACCCTCCTATTTCCTTCTTTCGCAGGGTGCCATCATTTACCCTACTTTTGCCCTTCAGCAGGGTGCCCTTATTTACCCTCCTATTTCCTTCTTTCGCAGGGTGCCCTTATTTACCCTTCTTTCGCCCTTCAGCTGGGTGCCCTTATTTACCCTCCTTTTGTCCTTCTTTCGCAGGGTGCCCTAATTTACCCTCCTTTTGCCCTTCTTTTGCAGGGTGCCCTTATTTACCCTCCTTTTGCTCTTCGTTCCCTGGGTGCCCTTATTTACCCTCCTTTTACAGGGTGCCCTTATTTCCCTAATTTTTGCAGGGTGCCCTTATTTACCCTCCTTTTGCCCTTCTTCGCAGGGTGCCCTTATTTACCCTACTTTTGTCCTTCTTTAGCAGGGTGCCCTTATTTACCCTACTTTTGTCCTTCTTTAGCAGGGTGCCCTTATTTACCCTCCTTTTGCTCTTCGTTCCCTGGGTGCCCTTATTTACCCTCCTTTTGCAGAGTGCCCTTATTTCCCTAATTTTTGCAGGGTGCCCTTATTTACCCTCCTTTTGCCCTTCTTCGCAGGGTGCCCTTATTTACCCTCCTTTTGCAGGGTGCCCTTATTTACCCTACTTTTGCCCTTCTATTGCAGGTTGCCCTTATTAACACTCCTTTTGCAGAGCGCCCTTATTTCCCTACTTTTGCAGGGTGCCCTTATTTCCATACTTTTGCAGGGTGCCCTTATTTCCCTAATTTTGCAGAGCGCCCTTATTTCCCTACTTTTGCAGGGTGCCCTTATTTACCTACTTTTGCCCTTCTATTGCAGGGTGCCCTTATTTACCCTCCTTCGAACATTATTTTACAGGGTGCCCTCATTAACACTCCTTTTGCAGAGTGCCCTTATTTCCCTACTTTTGCAGGGTGCCCTTATTTCCCTACTTTTGCAGGGTGCCCTTATTTCCCTACTTTTGCAGGGTGCCCTTATTTACCCTCCTTCAGGACAGGGAAGTTTAATGTGCTGATCACCACTTACGAGTACATCATGAAGGACAAAGCCCTGCTCTCCAAGATAAAGTGGAAGCTGCTTGTCATTGACGAGGGGCACAGAATGAAGAATCACCACTGCAAGCTGACCCAGATCCTAAATCAATACTACCAAGCCCCCTCCAGACTTCTCCTCACTGGTGAGCGTTTGTTTGAAGGGGTTCGCAAAGATCGTATACACACCTTCGTGAATACCCTTATCTGAAACAGCCATGATTTACAGTGTACTGAGTATTGATGGCATCACCAAGCTGTTGAACAACAGTTCTGTATTCACGCTAATACGCCTTCTCCCCAGGTACCCCCCTGCAGAACAAGCTACATGAGCTGTGGTCCCTCCTAAACTTCCTGCTGCCCCACATCTTCAACAGTGTCAGCACTTTCGAGCAGTGGTTCAACGCCCCCTTCGCTAACACCGGGGAAAAGGTACTCTGCGGGGAGGGACCTCTAACCCTAACCCCCCACCCCGGGAAAAGGCCCCCTAAACCTACCCCCCTGGGAAGTTGACTGAACATGGTAATTTTCACTTCCCTTATCACGGAGTGGTAACTGGTAATCAAACAACCCCCGGAATTAAAAAACATGTACTGACCATGAATTGCCATCAAATGTTTAAGTTTCTCCTTTGGAAAGAAAGTTTGAAGCCCTGAGAATGAAAATATGTAAATCCCCAGGTGGAACTAAACGAAGAAGAAAGCATCCTTATCATCCGGCGTCTGCACAAAGTGCTGCGTCCCTTCCTGCTGCGTCGTCTGAAGACGGAAGTGGAGAGCCAGCTGCCCGGACAAGACGGAGTACATCATAAAGTGCGACATGTCGGCCCTGCAGAAACACATGTACCGGCACATGCAGAAGCGGGGGGTACTGCTCACAGACTGCGGGAGCTAGCTCTGTGGACAACAAGTCAAAGACAGGCACTAAACTACTAGTGAACACCATCATGCAACTCCGGAAGATATGCAACCACCCCTTCATGTTCCCTTCTATGGAGGAGTCCCTCTCTAGGAGTCTGGGATTCACTACCGGCATCATCAACGGACCCCAGCTCATCAGGGCCTCCGGCAAGTTCGACATGCTGGATAGGATCCTGCCCAAGCTGAAGTTATCCGGGCACAAAGTCCTGATCTTCTGTCAGATGACCAACCTCATGAACATCCTAGAGGACTTCCTCAAGGACCGGGGCTTCTCCTTCCTCCGGTTAGATGGCAGCACTAAGTCTGAGGACCGTGAGTTGCTGCTCAAGCAGTTCTGCGTGGTTAACTCCGAGTACGACATCTTCCTCCTTTCCACACGGGCAGGAGGTCTGGGTCTCAACCTTCAGGTGGCAGACACCGTCATCATCTACGACAGTGACTGGAACCCTCATCAGGACATGCAGGCCCAGGACAGGGCACACCGAATCGGACAGAAGAACGAGGTGCGCGTCCTCCGACTCATGACAGTCAACAGTGTGGAGGAGAAAATACTGGCAGCTGCTAAATTCAAGCTAAACATGGACGAGAAGATCATCCAGGCGGGGATGTTCAACCAGTCGTCCACCTCCCACGAGAGAAGGTCCTTCCTGGAGAGCATCCTGAACAGTGATAAGGACGACGACCTGGAGGAGGACGACCTGCCGGACGACGACCTGCTCAACCGGTACATCATGCGGAGTGCTGACGAGTACAAACTCTTCACTAAGATGGACCAGGAGCGGTATCAGCAGGAGGGATCCAGCCGGACCCACTCCCGCCTCATGCAGGACCACGACCTGCCGGACTGGCTGCTCAGGAACGACTGGGAGATAGAGGCGTTACAGCAGGAGGAGGACGACGACAAGGTCTACGGCAAGGGTAGCAGGGTGAGGAAGGAGGTCGACTACAGCGAGTGTCTGACGGACAAGCAGTGGACTAAAGCCATTGAGGAGGGCCGGTTGGAGGAGCTGGAGGACAGGCAGCGGAGGAAGAGGAAGAGGAAGGACGACGGAGCGATGTATTATGAAGATGACGAGGAGGAGGAGGAGACGGTGGTGAAGAAGAGGAGCAGGAAGAGCAAAGGGGACGGGGAGAAGAAGCGGGGCCGGCCTAGCGGGGCTGCGGAGAAGCTGACCCCCAACCCTCCCCTCCTCACTAAACAGATGAAGTGGCTCTGGGAGCAGGTCGTGAACTACGAGGATCAGGAGGAGAGGAAACTCAGCGAGATGTTCATGAAGTTACCTTCCAAGAGGGAGCTCCCCGACTACTACCAGCTCATTAAGAAACCCATAGACCTGAAGAAGATCAAGCAGGGCATCTCCCAGCACCGGTACCGGTCTCTGGGCGACCTGAGTGAGGACTTCTACCTGATGTTCAACAACGCTCAGGAGTATAACGTGGAGGGAAGTCAGATCTTCCTAGACAGTGTCTCCCTCCTGAGTGTCTTCACTCAGATCAACGAGTCTCTCCAGAAGGGTGCCATGGGACCCCAGGAACCCGGCACTGAGCAAGCCAAAGCAGAGGAGGGCGACAAGGACGCCGGACAATCCATGCAGGTGGATCAGTAAGTGGATCAGTAGGTGGATCAGGAGGTGGATCAGGAGCTGGATCATGGATAAACTTGTGGACTGACTGAAAAGTAGATTGGCTAACTACAACTTTTAACATAGATATTGCTTAGCCTGTATAACGCAATATAAAGCCTGAATTTCAATCGATTGCTTATGATGGACTATGGAGGGATTGATAAAGACGCACAATTTTGCTGTACTTTCGATCTAATTAAATCGAAAGTTGACCAGTTAACAGTAAAATCGAGCCATCTCCACACCTATCATATGTGCAATATCTACTCTTACTGTGCTATAGCCGATATGTTGCTAGCTAGAAATCATAGCTATTTAGCTGATTTTAATCGCTGTACGTGTGTTAAAACCAGCCTATTGAACTTAAACTTGAGATGAAAGTAGGAAAGTCGCAATCGATGAACTTATTAATATTTCTATATCAGGAAGAAGTGAACAAAATCGTAGTAATTTGAGTATTTCAATTTCCTTGCGCAAGAAAAGCTCAATTCCTGTAATGACAACGAGTTGCTCACTTGACTTACTGAGATATTTGAGATTGAGTTTTACTGTATTTAGCATTGGAATTCCTCCTTTTAAGTTAACAATAAAATTATGAATAAATTTTGTCGCTAGCAAAACCATGGTGATCATTGATTAAAACATAAACATGGTTAAAACATCGAGATTTATCATATTTTTATTCCCCATATTGTATCTATGATATTTGGCAATATTATTTCCCAAATTTGATACATGTGTTTGATTTGGATTCTAAAATTCTAAATTTTCATTCAGGGTTTAAATTTTTAAATTGATAGTTCTCTTTATTTTCTCCATGAGATTGATGTGACTCAAACCAATGACCCCCTGGTGCCCCCCTACTGACCTCCTGGTGACCCCCTACTGACGACCTGGTTAACCACTGCTGACCCTCTGGCTCGACTGAACAATTCTTGGCCAATATCATCTAACACTAATATCATGACTTTTAACTATCACTCAGCCTTATGATGACGCTTTGCTGGTCAATGGCTAGTCGATCAATACACCTTAAACACATCATAAAACCATACTCCATAGACATTAGACGCAATCATAGTTAAGTTTGTTATATGGTTTCATCGTTCCGGATCAAGTTATTCAAACAGTCAAGTTTGCACAATCAGTCAAAACAGGAATTTGTCTAGTCATTCGTCAATTCATTTGATCGATTCAATTCAGTCAAGTTTGTCTAGTCAAGTTAGTCAAGTCAAGTTATTCAATTCAGTCAAGTTTGTCTAGTCAAGTTAGTCAAGTCAACTTATTCAATTCAGTCAAGTTTGACTTGACAACTTTTGACTAACTCAACTGACTTCACTTCAGTCAACTTTGTCTAACTGACTTGACGGACGGTGACTGAATTGAATTGACTTAGTCAACTCGACTTGACTAACTTGAATTGACTAACTTGACTTCACTGACTTGACTAACTTTGCTAACTCGACTTACTTGACTTGACTAACTTGACTTGACTGACTTGACTAACTTGGCTAACTCGACTTGACTAACTTAACTAACTTGACTGAATTGACTGACTTGACGGTGACTGAATTGACTAACTTGAGTACTTGACTTGACTGACTTGACTTGACTAACTTGACTTGACCATTAACTTGACTTGACTAACTTGACTAACTTGACTTGACTAACTTGACTTGACTAACTTAAGTAACATAACTAACTTAGCTTTGAGTGTGTTTACGAGTGTGTGGTATTATGATGCGTTTAGGGTGTATTGATCAGTAAAGCGTCATCTTGAGGCTGAGTAATAGTTAAAACAGTCATGAAAAGTGTTACGGTGGCGTGTCGAACTCATTTGTGCGCGGCTTTTCCATGCGCGGCGTAATCGTGCGCGGCTCACAGCCTGTCGTTAACAGGCAGTAAGGGGTTCATCGGAGGTCAGTTAATGGTCAAGAAGTGGTCAGTAGGGGATCAACAGGGGTCAGTAGGTCAGTAGTATAGGGGTTCACCCGGAGATCAGAAGGGTTCAAAGGGTCGGAGGTCCCTCAGTAGGGGGTAAGGGTTCTACAGGGGTCAGTAAGGGTTCATCGGGGGGCAGCAGGGGTTCACCGTGAGGTCAGTAGGAGTTCATCAGGGGGCCAGTAAGGGTTCATCAGGGTGGTCAGTAGGGGTCAGCAGGGAGCCCTAGCCAGTAGGGGTTCACCAGGGGGTCAGTAAGGGTTCATCGGGGGGGGGGGGTTAGTAGGGGTTATTAATATTAGGGGTTCACCAGGGGGTAAATAAATAAATAGGAGGTCAGCAGGGGTTCAACAGGAGGTCAGTAGGGGGTGGTCAACAGGAGGTCAGTAGGGGTTCATCGGGGGGTCAGTAGGGGTTCATCAGTAGGTCAGCAGGGGTTCACCAGGGAGGCAGTTGTCAGGCGTTGCCTGACCCCCCTGAAAAAATGGGTCTGACGACGTCAGGCAAGGGGCAGTAGGGGTTCATCAGGAGGTCAGTAGGGGTTCATCAGGGGTCAGTAGGGGTGCTCCGGTGGGTCAGCAGGGGGTCATTGTTATACTTTCATACGACCAGAATTATTTAGTATAAAAATCATTAACTTATTCAACAGTTGTCATCTTATTTTTGCACTTATCTATCTTCGAAATGAATAGTTCCTTACAAATCAAGAAGTAACAATCTTGTAACATTCTTACACTCATGTAGCGGGTCCAGTAGTATATGGAAGATGGATTGCTCTGAGAATGGAAACCTGGCTATCGGGATGAATGTGCTATCAGAGTCAGAAGACGTTGCCAATCCAACCCTACGATAACTATCTGCATCTCATTCCGTAAGTAGTTAGTCAGTTTCGGACCGAACCTGATGCAATGCCATTGTCTTCTTCATTTTTGGATGGATTTTCACATGTGAAAATCCATCCAAAAATGAAGAAGACAATGGCATTGCATCAGGTTCGGTCCGAAACTGACTTCTGCAGCAGCAGAATCTTCTGCAGAAGAGTTGTTTTATGCCATAACTGTGCACAACATGATGATGAATCAGTTTCGGACCGAAAGTGCGCGCAAATTTCGAACATTTCAATCATAAAACCATTTGTAAATGTTCAATCGATACCAAAATTTGCATGGATACAGTTTGTGACATTAGACAACGTCTGAAAATTTGAAGCATTTTCATCCAAAAATGTTGCCCTAACCAGGACCCTGGTTACGCGACGCCCCTGGTTAGGGGAACCAAAAATGAACTATGAAGAAGATATTGCAAAATTACAATAACGTCAGTTTCGGACCGAAACTGGCAGTTTCGGTCCGAAACTGACTATTAAATTCTGTTATAGCTTGGTCATTTTTTGATGAAAATGCTTCAAATTTTCACAGACGCTGTTTTGTGCCATAAACTGTGTCCATACAAATTTTGGTATCGATTGGAGTTTCACAAATGGTTTTCTTTATGGTGAAATGGTTAAAATTTGCGCGCAGCACTTTCGGTCGAAACTGATTCATGTTGTGCACAGTTTGTATGCAAAATTTGGTATGTGAACATTCAAATTTTGCACTTTTAGCACTTTCGATCCGAAACTGATCTGTTGTGCTCAGCAAGTTTTTGCCTCACGACTCTTATTTAAGAGTTTTAAATCGCGACTCTTTTAATCACTTCCTATTTTTAAATCACAACCCTTTTGGCTGATGAGCACATACGCGTTTGAATTGGGCTTCATCAAAGCTGAAAATGAAATCAAAATGCCCATATAAATCCACACAATGCACAGTGATAATGACGTGCATTTTGGGGGCTCAAATCTAATTTTATTGAGTTTCCGTCGAAATTGATCAGTGACCTGGGGGTCCTCACCAGGAGGCAGTTGTCAGGTCAGTACAGTTTGATCCAACCTCAAAAATTCAGAATTTTGAATTTTGGCCATTTCACGAATTATAGCCTCTAAAAAATGGGTTGGCCTAAAATGGACGTCAGGCAAAGGGGCAGTAGGGGTTCATCAGGAGGTCAGTAGGGGTTCATCAGGGGTCAGTAGAGGGTGCTCGGTGTGGGTCAGCAGGGTCATTGTTGCTACTTTCCTTGACCAGAATTATTTGATATTTTAAACCCTTTTGGCTAAATTATATTTTTAAAGCACAGGCCAAAAATGGCTTTTCTTTTTCCATGGCTAATGTCTCCAGGGTGCTTTCAAGGGGTTCCCCAAATAATGTGCAATTTTTTTCCGTTTTACAAGTCCATGGGGAGGAGGGTTTTCCCCACCGAACTTACTAGAATTTGAAATTTTTGCGGCCCTTTCATTTTGAACCCTTGTCTTTCAAATTTTGGAAAAAATTTTTCTAAATAGGCCTTTTAACTTTTTTCTTAAATCAATTCTTTAAATAAAGTTTAAATTTCCACCTTTTCTTTTTCAAGTACTCAAAAGTGACAAGTATGATGATTATCAAGAAATTTAAATCATAAACAGTAGTATTTTTAATTGATCATATTGTTATCCGGTTCTGTTATAATTTTAGGTTGTTTGTCCTTCAGAAAATCTGGTTTTAATTTTGTTTACATTTCACGGTTTTTAAAACCCATTTTGGAAAGGGCCTTTTCCCCAATTAACTTAGTAAAAATTAGTCAATACAATTTATCTTAATAATACAGTTAATTCTATCGAATAAGTTAAAACTAAGTTTAAAATATTGTAATTAATTTTATTTTTTTGTTTTTTTTAATTTTATTCTAAAATTTTTCAATGATTTGAAAATTAAATTATTTAAATCATAATTATTTTAATAAATTTTAAAATCATAACTTTTTAATTTTTCACTTTTTTCTCTTTGTTTATTTCGCTTTGTCCTTTTTACAAATTAATTCAATTGAATTTTTCTATAACGGATTGGTTAACCAACGCGTAAAAATTTTTTCCTCAACACGAGTGAAGAAACTCCACTCCCGTTATTAAGCTCCTTATAAAGATGTATCTTTCCTCCCTTTTCCGTTTATTCCCGTTGTAAATTTTTCTATTTATTTAATTTATTTTTTCCATTTTATTCAAACGATAGGAATTGTTTTTAAAAATTTGTTTTCCCAAACATGATCATGATCAGTTTCGGACCAAGTGCGCGCAAATTTGAACATTTCAATCCATAAAACCACTTTAAAATGTTCAATCGATACCAAATTGGATACAGTTGTGACATTAGACAACGTCTGAAAATTTGAAGCATTTTCATCCAAAAATGTTGCCCTAACCAGGACCCTGGTTACGCGACGCCCCTGGTTAGGGGAACCAAAAATGAACTATGAAGAAGATATTGCAAAATTACAATAACGTCAGTTTCGGACCGAAACTGGCAGTTTCGGTCCGAAACTGACTATTAAATTCTGTTATAGCTTGGTCATTTTTTGATGAAAATGCTTCAAATTTTCACAGACGCTGTTTTGTGCCATAAACTGTGTCCATACAAATTTTGGTATCGATTGGAGTTTCACAAATGGTTTTATGAGTGAAATGGTTAAAATTTGCGCGCAGCACTTTCGGTCCGAAACTGATTCATGTTGTGCACAGTTTGGTATGGATTAGACATTCAAATTTTGCGCGCAGCACTTTCGATCCGAAACTGATCTGTTGTGCTCAGCAAGTTTTTGCCTCACGACTCTTATTAAGAGTTTTAAATCGCGACTCTTTTAATCACTTCCCTTTAAAATCACGACCCTTTTGGCTGATGAGCACATACGCGTTTGAATTGTGGCTTGTGCTGTCGTGCTGAAAATGAAATCAAACTTACATATCGATCAATTGCAATTGATAATGACGTGCATTTTGCAGGGCTCAAAATCTAATTTTTATTGAGTTTCCGTCGAAATTGATCAGTGACCCGGGGGGGGGGGATCCTCACTCCGGTAAACTTATACCAGTTAACTCATGAAATTTTGCAGGTCAGTACAGTTTGACCCAACTAAGGAAATGCTGCTTTCAGAATTTTGAATTTCGGCCATTTTCACGATTTACAGCCTCTCAAAAACCCAATTTTTTGCCTAAAAATGGACTTCTTTGTCTATAATTGTCCACAAGGACCAAAAATAAGGCTGAAAATTGCTTTTTCCCATGTGACTGCCTTCCAGAGAGTGTACTAGAACCAAATAATGATGCATTTATACACAGAGTTTTCCCCAAGTCCAATTGTGTCAGAGTAATTTCTGAATTTTGATCAATGACCCGAGGGGGGGGGGGGTCCTCACTCCGGTAAACTTACTACTACTACTACTAGTTAACTCATGAAATTTTGCAGGTCAGTACACTTACAGTTTGACCCAACTAAGAAAATACTGCTTTCAGAATTTTGAATTTCGGCCATTTTCACGATTTACAGCCTCTTAAAACCCCCATTTTTGGCCTAAAAATGGAATTATTTGTCTATAATTGTCAACAAGAACCAAAAATAAGGCTGAAAACTGCTTTTTTCCATGTGGCTGCCTTCCAGAGAGTGTACTGGAACCAAATAATGATGCATTTATACACAGAGTTTTCCCCAAGTCCAATTGTGTCAGAGTATTTTCTGAATTTTGATCAGTGACCCGAGGGGGGGGAGGGGGGCGGGGTCCTCACTCCGGTAAACTTACTAGTTAATTCATGAAATTTTGCAGGTCAATACATTTTGATCCAACTAAGAAAATGCTGCTTTCAGAATTTTGAATTTCGGCCATTTTC
Source organism: Beroe forskalii (assembly GCA_011033025.1). Classification (NCBI taxonomy): domain Eukaryota; kingdom Metazoa; phylum Ctenophora; class Nuda; order Beroida; family Beroidae; genus Beroe; species Beroe forskalii. The sequence goes on along the minus strand of WFMF01000279.1, from coordinate 86,603 downwards.
ACGAATTAGAGCCTCTTTAAAACCCCATTTTTTGCCTAAAAATGGACTTCTTTGTCCATAATTGTCCACAAGGACCAAAAAATAACGCTGAAAACTGTTTTTTCCCATGTGACTGCCTTCCAGAGTGTGCTAGAACCAAATAATGATGCATTTATACACAGAGATTTCCCCCAAGTCCTTGTCGGGTACCTATTCTGAATTGTGATCAGTGACCAAACTCCAGTAAACTTACTAGTTAACTCATGAAATTTTGCAGGTCAGTTGTCCAACTAAGAAAATGCTGGTTTCAGAATTTTGAATTTCGGCCATTTTCACGATTAACAGCCTCTTAAAAACCCAATTTTTGGCCGCAAAGGGACTTCTTTGTCTAGGTATAACTTAGGTCAATAACTTAAGTCAATAACTTAAGTCAATAACTTAAGTCAATAACTTAAGTCAATAACTTAAGTCAATAACTTAAGTCAATAACTTAAGTCAATAATATTGTCAAAATTAACGTTTTATTTTTCACGGCCCGTTCATTTTTCTGAAGAATCAATACACATCGAATGATTCTACAAATTTGATTTTTGAAGTAATCCTATTATCGAGGAATGTATAAAACTACATTATACACACCAGTCGCTTTGATAGAATCATAACTTTTTATTGTTGCACTGTTCTTTGCTGACAGTCGGGTGCTTATATTTAGCGCTTTGTTCCTGGTTCCTGAGTCAAGATCCCGCCCTTCAACACTCCGTGTTTTTATCCCTTTCGTCGCGCCATTATATGATAGCCCGCCCGGTAAAGTGGGCCTTTCCGTCAATTCACCACTCTAAGCTAAGAAGATGACGTCATCCTGCCTGTCATTTTATGCCTCGTTATTATGATCACAGTGTATTCTATCCTCCCGGATAAGTTTTAAAACGGAATAAGTTTTAAAATATTGTTGTATTTATTTCCATATCATTATTTATTAGTTTATTATTAGTTTATTATTATTTTTTATTTCAAAATTTCTCGTGATATTGAATAAACATCAACGAGTTTATTTATACCTGCATCTAATTTAGTTTGTTATAATAAATTTTAACATCATAAATTTGACATTTCACTTTTTATCACTCTTATTTTCATCTTCTCGTTTCCTCATTCTCGTTGACTGTCACAATTTCTCGTTACATAGAGCTGAGAAATATACTATTTCTAGATTTAACTGTATAATATACGTAGTATTGGCAGTCTAATCAAATTTAACACTCCGCGTTACTTTAGCACGTGCAACACACGTGAGGTAGTACAGAAACTGCCACTACTGATTAGTTAACGCTCCATTATAACGCCTGATAATGACGTCACTCAACATGTTCTTCTTTAAGCCGTGCTTAGCTTCCGCCTGTCTCCGTAACATCTGTTTCTATTTATAATGAGTTTTTCACAGTGTCTATTGACTTTGAGCAGGAGAATAGCCCATTTAGTCCACTAATTCACCCTGTCCGGAGTCTAGACAAATACTGCATAGTTTATTGAAACTTTAAAAGCTGGTGTGGATTTGAAGCTTTCAGATCACCACTTGCTGACCCTGCTAATAACATCATCATTTCGTAGGTGCCGTGTAATAAGCGGTTAAATGTCGAAGTGGTGACCGTATACCGCAACTTACATGGTCGAGGCGACAGCCGAGACGGTGTAAGTTGGATAATGGACGAGGCGTGCCGAGTTCATTATCAAAGGTATACGGTCACAGCTGAGATCATGGAACCGGATTATACCCCGACCAGAAACAGCTGGGACATACTATTTTCTGACCAAACAACAGTATTTCTTCCCACTCGGGTCTGACAACCCTCGTCCGGATTCAACGCTTAAGTAGATTTTTGAGTGCTCCTTTATAAAATCAAATTTCATTTATAGCTTTTTTGCACAGTTATTCAGTGGAGACCGTATAATAAGCGGTTACATCTCGAAGTGGTGATCGTTTACCGCAAGTTACACGGTCGAGGCGAAGGAGAGACTATGTAAGTTCGATAATGGACGAGGCGTGCGCATGCCGAGTCCTTTATCGAAGGTATAAGGGCACAGCTGAGATCATGGAACCACATTATACTTCGACCTAAAATAGCTGGGGCCGACTATTCTGCGACCAAACAACAGTATTTCTTCCCACTCGGGTCTGACGACCCTCGTCCGGATCCACCGCTTAAGTAGATTTTTGAGTGCTCCTTTATAAAATCAAATTTCATTTTAAGCTTTTTTGCACTGTAATTCAGTGAAGACCGTATAACCAAACTTACACGGTCGCTAAAACAGGCTTGGGAGGGGTATAACCAAACTTACACGGTCGCTAAAACAAGCTTGGGAGGGGTATAATCGTAAAATATAATAAACTCACGGAAAATATAGACTTTTAACGCTGATCTAAGACCATTGTTTCATCGCCCTATATCAACAAATCTACGGGTGATGCGCGATGTTTAAAGAATCCGAAAGCGACCGTTATTTTTAAGAACTTTATAATGTAGATTTCTATGGCTTGCTCAATTTATATACAGTTTTTGTAAAGTGCTCTTAACTTTAATCACCAGTATATCACTTGTTGGTCGAGTTTTTGATACGTGCTTCTTGTGAGTTATCTGAAGTACTTGATTATCCTTCGATTTTAGTTGTTCGTGTGATAACAGTCTCCTCCCATTCAAATGATGTTTTATTCACCGCTACGTGGGGATCAGCATTAATCTGAGTGAAGCCTTCCAAATTTCAATATGTGCTGGGCCCTGAAGATTGACACAGTTGTTATAACTCATGGTTAATTTGTTGATTGGTTAATTGGTTAATTAACGAGCTACACCCTATGAAGTGCGTCCTTGAATATCAGTAGTATTAGAATCGGAAAAGAAACCTGCCAAGGTTAGCTTTGCACGTTTATCGCTTTTATGAGTGGATTTTCCCGAGACTCGAACCCTGGATTTCATGAATGTCAAGCTGCAATCACGTCCACTCAACGTAATGAACGTAATCTATAGCGATAATTGTGAAATTCCGGACCGATGCCATATTATTAATTTTTGAAATGAACGGTGATATGCAAAATACTTCCATGTTCCTGTCTATCTGTTGTATGGAAGTCATTGTACAGCTATTTCCTTGATAATAACTCTTATAACTAGTAGGAGAGTCTCCGAAACTACATTGAGACCATGTTTTGTACGTCTGTCAGCCAGCTACTCAGCACTGGACATTTTTCAGTACTTAACACGGAGTATATCATCTGATAATCCTCTCTGTGGGAGCAGGTAGGCGGTGTGACGTCACTAACACACCACCTTGAGCTATGATAATGACGTCATCTTAACCCGCCATGATATGTATCACCTATGCATCTCAACACCTCCTCCTCCTCCTTCTTTTTGCAGTGCTTTGGAGTGCTTTGTGCAGGGCATATTACATAGAATATCTCCTTGTGTAGCTTCTTCTTCTTTTCGAGGTGTGCCAACTTTTACCTCGTGTACTTGCCTCGGATAGGATTGCTTCCTATTTTAACATACACGAGATATTTTACTGCATTCTTTGAATCGCAGCTGCATTTTAAATTTTTTCCTCGTTTGAATCTTGTGTTTGAACTTAATATTTGCTGATGCTTCCTCAGAGCTTTTCAGTCTGAACTCTGAAGACTATTAATTTACAGATTAATTAGTTGCTGATATTACATGGTCATATTTCTGGTGACTAGAATCCTTATTTTCTGCATCTATTAGTCTATTATTATTTCTGTTCTTGACCATTTCAGCATTTCTGAGTTTCTGATAACTCTTATAGCTTGCTGCTGAGCCAGGTTTTTCCTTACGTTTGGAATGAACTCAATTGGTCAATAAAAGCAATAATAGACGCTGACATTTATTTAGAATATGCTGTATAATTAGCTCTGGCATTATTAACGGAATTACTTTCAATCAACACCTATGACATCGATTAAATTAGTAAATTCTTGCAAACCACCAACTTGAATAGGCGTTGTGATGTCATCAATGGGCCACTGTCTGTGGTAATGACTTCTAACACTGAATGTCTGCGTCTAAATAGGAATGTTTAAAGAGGAATGTTTTGTGCTGGGTCTCCTGCTTGCAGGAGGAGCAATATTTGCGTGTTCCTCCATTTCCTCCTAGAACAAAATCAAACAAGTTGATTGCAGAATGGTTTTAATGTCCTATTACACATTAGGATGTTAGATCCTTCGACATTGTGTCATATTTACATTGCATACATCCTCTGTTAGTTAATCAAGGGTTTTGTTAACGAGTAAAAAGTACAAACCGTGGAACAGAAGGTAGGAGTGAAAAAATTAAGGGGGCGGGGGGTGATTGGAATCTGGCATAATAATTTCAAAATTTGAAATGAAGCTCCTATTTCCGTGAGTTTTTTTCTCCTTTCCATTTTCAAAGGTAATCATCAATTGTGTATGTTTTTATACTGTGCAGGCAATATTCCAGGCGCTTATAACTGCTTCTAGAATCAAGAAAAATTGAATGGAGTCAAAACTCAAAGAGGCTTCTTGTTAAATATAACTTTTAATGCCATCTTTCGAGAAATGAAAATATGATGTTTGAATTTGTAAAATGTTTTCCCTATTGTTTAGTCCCTACAATTTGCTCTGCTTGACGTGAAAAACCTGGCAAAAGGCCAGGTCCCGCCTAACTTCAACTTTTAAAACTAAAATTAAGTGTAGTGCAAAAACTAAAATTAAGTGTAGTTTAAAACTAAAATTAAGTGTAGTGCATGTAATGGCTTCTCGTACAAGGCAAATAACATAGAATCCTGCCCATGGTGTGATGGAGAGTGCCACAAAAAGTGCTTGAAGGGCGAATTAGGCTGCATTAAATGCTGTGGAAGCATGATCCCAGGATATTGGTATCATGCGTATGAACTTTTGGATATGAGTGGCTGGAAAAATTATTCTGTATTTAATCCATACGCCCAGGACAATTCCGTAAATATAATTGGTAATCAGATCAGTAATGAGGAAGAAAATAATGAAATGTGGTCCAACGTATCAGACTTATTGGTAAACTGCAAGTATACGATACTTAAAAATCTCACTCACGCTAAGAAAAATGAACTAAGTGTGCTCTCCCTAAACATAAGATCTGTCCATAAAAACTTAGAGTCTATACTTGACCTAAACAACACCTTTGCTAAGTTCGATGTTTTATGTTTCAATGAAACCTGCACAAATACCGAGAGACTTGCTAACGGGCTAGATGACTTGCGAATTGAAGGCTTTCACCCACCTGTCCACCAAGCACCGGCACGCAAGAGCCACCGTGGGGGAGGATTATTAGTTTATGTTAACTTAAACGCTTGTGAAGAAGATGACATTGAGGCCATTAGTTTGGAAGAGGAACCGTCCACTGACGGCGAGGTGCTATTCTTAAAAATAAAATCGTGCAAAAAACTCAGTCGCACCGTCATAATTGGCAATGTTTATCGATCACCATCATCACGTACCGCCCAAAGTTTCCATAATATCATAGAGAGCTCTCTAAACAAACTAAGTAGACATAGGACTAAACAGGTATTGATTGTCGGAGATTTCAACATTGACTTGATTAAATACGAATCCGACGATCATGCTCGCGATCTGATTGACTTAACTAGCAACCATGGCTTCTCACAAGTCATATCAAGGCCTACTCGCATAACTGACCACAGCGCAACCTTAATAGACCACATCTACACTAACCAAGTTCACAAAGTAGTAAACACGGCAGTTGTAACGCTCGACATAACAGACCACCTCGCTACGTATATCAGAGTTTCTCTTGATGGCGAGTATGACAGAACAACCCGACCAGTCAATCGTCGCAATGATAGTAAAACATGCAACTATAGGCTCTTTAACGAAGCTAATAATGATAAGTTTAAGGAACTACTGGCTAATGAAAACTGGGACGATGTTAAAAATATCGTAAATGCTGATGATAAATATAACCAGTTCATAGGAACTTATACAAAGCACTATGAAGTAGCGTATCCACTCGTGGATAAAAGAGTTCGGCGAAAAAATGAGCGTGTACTTCCTAAACCTTGGATAACGGAGTGGTTAGAGGATGCCTGTAATCGTAAAAATTTGTTATACTACGAATTCGTAAATAATCCTACCGCGCAAAGTAAAACGAAATATGAAAAGATGTGTAAATTTTGCGACAAACATATAAACATTGCCAAACAAAAATATTATCGAAAATATTTTGATGACTATTCTGATAACTGCAGGAAAAAGTGGCAAATGATTAACAAACTACTGAACAGGAATAATAAACGCGTCCAAATTAAGAAATTGATTGATAAGGACGGAAAAGTAACTCATGATACTGAAGCAATCTGCGAAAAATTCAACGATTATTTCACCAATATTGCCAGCAACCTCAAACAAAAATTGAAAATTCCGGTTCAGATAACGATTACAGGTGTCATCTAAATGGTTCCGTGTCCAATACCATAGTCACTTTAGGAGTCATGAAGCATGAAGTTAGGGACATAATTAATAAGTTCAAGAACAAGTCTACTAGGGACACGAAAATAAGTGTGCTAAAATTAGCGGCCGAAGATGATAGTTTTATTGAAATACTTACCGATACCATCGAAGCATCCTTTGATCAAGGTATATTTCCTGAATCTCTTAAGCTAGCGCAGGTAGTTCCAATACACAAGGAAGGGCCAAAGACTGATGTAGCTAACTATAGACCTATCTCACTCTTAGGCTCTTTCTCTAAAATATATGAAAAATTAATGCACATAAGAATTATGTCCTATCTTGATAAAAATAAGTCGCTGCATGAACTACAGTACGGCTTTAGGGCAGGCCGGTCATGTGAGCATGCCTTGTTAATGGCTCAAAATACCCTGCTAAGTTCTCTTAACAAGAATGCAGTATCTCTGCTGCTTCTTATTGATTTCTCTAAGGCGTTTGATATGGTAGATCACGATATACTGCTCCACAAGCTTAACCATTATGGAATTCGCGGCAAAACCCTTGATTGGTTAAAAAGTTATCTAAACAATAGGAAACAATTTGTAGCGATAGATAACAAAAAGTCATCTAACCAGCATGTGCGTTTTGGTGTTCCCCAAGGGAGTATATTGGGACCTTTGCTCTTTATTATATATATAAATGACATGCCTGGTATAGACAAATTTGCCAAATTCATCCTATATGCTGACGATGCTAACATAATAATTACTGGCAAAAGTGTCTCTGAAATTGAAAATAAGTTAGCAACTTTGAGCTGTAAATTATTCCAATGGGTAAATAGCAATGGCTTGATGCTAAACCTCAAAAAAAACCCACTACATGATATTCAGCAGAAATAAAATTTTGCAAAATCCCGATCTTAAAATTAACAACTTCCCCATCAAGCGAGTCCAGGAAGCTCGCTTCCTTGGAGTGATGGTTGACGAAAAATTGGCATGGTCTGCTCACATTAAGGCCCTAAGAAGTAAAATGTCAAGATACGTTGGCATTATGTACAAGATAAAATCCAAAGTTCCTGAACAAGTAAGGCTTCAGATATATCATAGTTTTGTTCAGAGTCATCTTAACTTTTGCTGTTTAGTTTGGGGCTTTACGAACAAAAGTAACATAAGTCAACTTTTCACCGCACAGAAAAAAGCTATGAGAGCAGTAATGCCGGGATATGTCAACTACTACTACAAGGACGGTAGGCTTCCTACTAGCACGAAAAGCTCTTTCAATGATTATGGTATTCTAACAATCCACGGCATTATTGCAAATCAGGCAGTTCAAATGATGCATAAGGCCAAAAGTTTTCCGTCCATGTTACCAATCTCAATTAAAACCACGATCAATAGTGATATCTTGACTATGAGTACACTGGATCAGACTAATTCCTCGTTTTTAGCATGGTTCAATGAACACAACACTCAGGTGTTCAGAAACTCTGTGTTTTTTAAAGGTCCACTTTTATACTACGACCAGCGAACGGTACAAAGTTTCCTTTCACCTGCTTGTTGCATCTCATTCAATATTTTTAAAAATAATTCAAAAAAGTTTATGATAAAATTACAGTCAGAGGGTGAGCAAAACGATTGGAGGACTAATAGCTTCTTAATTTTTGACATTAGAGGTCTTAGATCCATGCGAAATGAAGGCAAAATTGTTAACTACAGTGTATAATGCTAATGAGTGTATTAAATAAGTGTATAAATATTCAATATTAATTTATTACAAATTATGATGACGTGATATACAAACTTATAAAATTAATTCGTATATGAATTGTATATGAATGTAATATGAACCGTTTTGCCATAACTAATTAAAAAAATCACGGTTTATCGAGTTTTTTAGAAGATTTATGTTTGACAGTTTTTTATCCGTATTGTTCTTGATTTGCAATAAATTGTTTTGCGAGTTTTTCAGTGAAGTTATGTTTTGACAGTTTCTATCTATTTTGTTATTATTGATCTGCAGTCTTGGTAATATCCGTATTTCATATGCTTTGAAACGACATATTACATAAAGATGAACTCCTTAAATACGTAAATCAGTGCTTTATGAGTTTATGTTTTTGTTGGATTGTTAAACTTGTATTGTGTAATATTGATATAATATTGCGGCACATTGCCAGCCCCACCGTGGGTTTCACAACAACAACAACATTTTCTCTTTGTACTTCGCAGTCTCATGATTGCTTGCTACATTGATCCATAGCCAACGCATCCTCGATTAAACTCAATAATTTCGTGCATTTCCTTTAGTCGTTCTGCTTGGCTACAGTTGGTGATCAACATTAAGCTTCAAGTTTATGTACTTTAGAAGACAATCTCTGAAAATACGGCATCTTTAAAATCAAGAGCTTCAACTTCTTCCCCTCAACTCCATCTTCTTCCCCTCAATTTCATGGTTTCCCCCTCAATTCTATGGTTTTCCCTCAATTCCATGGATTTCCCCCTCAATTCCATGGTTTTTCCCCTCAATTCCATGGATTTCCCTCAATTCCATGGTTTTCCCCTCAATTCCATTTTTTCCCTCTCAATTCCACGGTTTTCCTCTCAAGCCACTTCAAGATGTTACACCTTAGTAAAATTCATATCAAATCTTATCATGTGGTTATATCGTAATGAAATGTCACAAAATGTACGACTTTGTCAACAATTATACCGGAATTTGCACAACCATTAACAGATTAACTTCCATATTTTCTGCGATTTTCTAGTCAGTCTTGTAGAACGAACACATTCGCGATTGACTGAGTCTGACGTGTGACTCTGTTCAGTAAAGCCATTTTAATGTTTCTTTAATCTCTGTTTCGGATGTTTTGCTGGATTAATTTTGATTCTGATGCTTTTACCTCGTAGAAGTATACAATATACATGGTGGCTGTGTAGAGAATGTGTTGAACAAGATGTGCATTACAAGAACCCGTTCAAGTTTTCCGTAGTCTCTGACGTATTAAAGTTAGGGAAGAACCCATTGAGACCAGTGGCTCTCCCCTTGCATCAGAGGCTTCATCACTCATGGTGAAGCACTGAAACCACCTGCTGGGATGATCTAATGTTAAATCACTAGTATAACCATATTGTAGTGAATACGTTATATCTAGTCATCTAGCATTTTACAAAAAGTTGGCAAGTTTGAAGACATATCCTTCATCATTACACAAACCCCATGCGCCAAAAGAGGCGGTCAAAAGTCATCAACTTGCTACATTGCGCTAATATGATAATGACATCATCTCACGTATCTCTTATTTTATCGCATCTGCGCGCGCCCAACCTGATGTTTGAGTAGATGATAACAGTATAACACCAGGGTGCTATCAGTGACAAATAGCATCATAGTGCTGTTAATGAGCAATAACCCACGTGTGTGGTGAAGTAACCTACTCAGAAAGCGGTTTGATAGAAGAGAATGTCTTTATAAAGCTCACATATCCCACGTACTTCACATCACTTCATGGGTACATCCTTGTAGGAAGCTGGTTTACAGCATTCTTTTTTTCTACTATTCTCACCAAACACCAGCCTTATGCCTACTCGTCAGGTTATTTCAATATTTCCAGTATCATGGGCAGTTCCCTAACAGGGCTCTATCGTGAAACAGCCTTGTAACTAAGGCTGTTAGGTGTTCGTGGGCGATTCTCCTGAGCTGCAACATATCCTGGATATGTTAATCATAGATAGGAAATGTCGTGTATATGATAGTACTAAATGACATAAGAATATACACTGTTCGCATCTTGTGCCCTACATCCTACTACTGTAGATAAGAATTCTTATCTTTAGTTGAAATGCAGCACGATATAGATCGATCTTACTCAGTTTCTCTGTTATTCTTTCATACTTCAATCTGGACACATGTTCATTTTGTTAGCGAATCACGAGATGAATAAGATGCATCTTGAATATTGATCACGTCTTGAGTTTGCGGAACATAAATGTGTAGCCTGAAGCCCCCTCTCTTCCGATTCGCGCCTCCTAAACACCCGAAATTAGCACCCCCGTCACACCTCTAATAAACCCCCGATCACACCCCCAATTAGCACCCCTTGCACACCCCAATTAGTACCTCCTTCTCACCCCCAATTAGTGCCCCTGCACACCCCCAATTAGCGCCCCTTCACACCACCAATTAGTGCACCTTCACACCCCCAATTAGCGCCCCCTGCACACCCCCAATTAGTACCTCCTTCTCACCCCCAAATAGTGCACCTTCACACCCCCAATTAGCGCCCCTGCACACCCCAATTAGCGCCCCTTCACACTCCCAATTAGTGCACCTTCACACCCCCAATTAGCGCCCCTTCACACACCAAATTAGCGCATCCGTTCACACCTCCAATTAGCGCCCCTTCACACCCCCAATTAACGCCCCTTCACACCTCTAATAAACCCCCGATCACACCCCCAATTAGCACCCCCTGCACACCCCAATTAGTACCTCCTTCTCACCCCCAATTAGTGCCCCTGCACACCCCCAATTAGCGCCCCTTCACACCACCAATTAGTGCACCTTCACACCCCCAATTAGCGCCCCCTGCACACCCCCCAATTAGTACCTCCTTCTCACCCCCAAATAGTGCACCTTCACCCCCAATTAGCGCCCCTGCACACCCCCAATTAGCGCCCTTCACACCCCCAATTAGTGCACCTTCACACCCCCCAATTAGCGCCCCTTCACACCAAATTAGCGCCCCTGTCACGCCCCCCCAATAAGCGTCCCTTCACACCCCCAGATTAGCGCCTCCTTCACACCCCCAAATAGTGCCCCTTCACACCCCCAATTAGCGCCCCTTCGCACCCCTAATTAGCGCCCCTTCACACCCCCATTTAGCGCTCCATGCACACCCCCAATTAGAGCCCCTTCTCACCCCCAATTAGCGCCCCTTCACACACCAAATTAGCGCCCCCGTCACCCCCAATTAACGCCCGTTCACGCCCCCAATCAGTACCCCCTTCACGACCCCAATTAGCGCTTCCTTCACACCCATACTCATTTAGTGCCCTTCTCACTCCAGCTTTTATTTGGCGCCCCATAACACTGAATTTTTCACGTTTCACTGTAGCGAAGTGTTTGTTTTGATATCACGTGACAGCACGCGAGATTAGTGGTGTTTATGCACATTGTGCTCCCAATTAACACACCATAGAACCCTGAAACTAAGACACCTGCCCAGTGCCCATCTTATAATAGCCCATTATTAATAACCCAACGATAATAACGTATTAGTTAGGTGTACCATAGGCCTGACATTTGCATATTATTATTTTATTGAGCAGCATTTGGACCTATAATAGCAAGTGCAGTTTATTTAAAGCATGGACCTGTCCACTAGACCTATTAGATTTCACATCAGCGCTGGTGGAGAGTGACGTCATCTCCCCCGTTCTCAGTGGTTGGTTGGTGACGTGGAGCGTCTCTGCGCTGGACCTATTAAGCTATTAAATGTCATTGGCCGGTGTATATATTGAGGGTTGAAATTATTAATAGAGCCCTATTGTTCTGCCCATTTTACCATATTCGGCGGTATTTGCTTGAGTGTGCGCTTTAATTGGAGCTGTGTGCAGCTTCCTTCTTACTCCCCTCAATTTACTCAGTTCTTACCTCTGTTTTCATGCGCATCATTATTTTTGCTGTTTTATGAACTACGAACTTTTATCTTGCGGTTCATTTCGAATATTTCGGCTGCGTCGTATGTGTTTTCTTGTTGTATATTTTATTCTTTTTAGAATGAATATTTTATTTCATTAGCTGTCTTGCGACTGATTAACAAGACTGGGTTCTAGGAAGGTTATTCGTGACTGCTTCCAACTGTCGCGTCCCCACATTGCAGTTACTCTATAAAGAAAAACCTCATTGGTTTGCTCGGAATTCTTCCCATTTAGTTCTTTATTGATCACCACTGTCTTACCATCAGATAAATCATATAAGCAGTATCCTCTATTTTTAGCATCACTGTATAATGAGTTGTATATACGCGCGATCTCGCTCTAGCACTGTACTGACAGTTCACACTAAACGATAATTTCCTCAAATCTTATTCCAAAATTAGACATCATAAATAATACGATATATTGACCTGTCGATTTCCTATCTTTGTTTCCTAAATTTAGCTTTGATTAAAACAGCAATTCTTCAGTATCTTGTTGTGTGAAACGAGGTTTTCAAAACCTACAGTGTTTTGTGACATTTTACGTGACAGTTTGCTTCAGTGTATGGCAACTATTTATATCGAATTTTGTTGGCTTCTGCTACATTGTGAGCTCCGATGTATCTTCTGAGTTTTTGTCAAGTCTATCGTCGAATGAAACGATTAACAACTGCTTTATTCCATTTTAGATTGGTATTTGAGTGGTCAGCTGACCACTCAAAGCGAATACCACTCTTAAATCAAGTGTTCGGGAGACCAGAGATCAATGGACGGACAGAATGACGTCATCGGCATTGTGCGCGCTGCCAAATGCTGAACCCTGTCGCATATCCCCTCTCTCGTTAAATAACTTTGCAACGGAGCTAAACACTGAGCATAGGCTACCCACACCCACGTCACAACTCACAACAGGTCAACTGTTACGAGTTGACGGCGTTCTATTTTGTATTTGTTGCACATAAATGATTTGAAATTTTGATGATGCCGTCCTTTAATTATATAATTAATCAATAAGTGGCATGACTGTGCTAACTCATTATGTATGCGGACACGTGATAATATGCGAATATAATAAATTAGATTCTAAATTACAAACATATTATAACTCCTACCCAGCTCTTGAACTATACCGCGCGCGCGGGAAAAGGCCGGGTGACGTCTAAAATTCATCAGTCTGAGGTAGTGCGATGACGTCATTCCCATATGCGTATAGTTCATTGTGACCTGCGTAGCGCTAAGGACTTGGCAGGGTTCCAAATATAGTTTCTGAAATGGGATACGATAAAGCCACCACCCTCTGGAAGATGTAATTATACCTCGACATTTTGTGAATAGTAAGCGAGTGAGGGTGACGTCATTATCACAGCTTATAGTTGTAAACAGATGACAACAGACAGGGCCTATGTTTCTGTAAGCTATATAGCTTCAGCACTGCTTTCAGAGTCAGGTAATTGATAATGTGCACTGTGAATTCGTATACCAAGTGTATAGTTGTGTTGAGGTTCTGTGAAAGGGTTGTTTCTTTGTTGCAGTGTATTGTATACCACAAAGCTGCTGCAACTCATCCCAACAGCAGAACAATGTCTTATCATGAACATAATATGAACATAACATGAACATAATAGGAATATGTTGAATATTAGTTTGTCACTTTCCTATACCGATTTGTCACAGTGGAAGTTTGAAGCCTGAAGAAGTGGAACTTACAGAGCATTTGCATGCAATAGTTTCTAACTCGTGGCAAACCGGTGACAAATACATGTTGATGTTGCGATAAAAAGGCTGATGGTCATTGTATCGATAATCTCCTTTGTTTTGTATTTTGTTGATTAAATCGTGATTATTGTTTTGTATACACTTATTAATCGTGATTTTGCTGATCTATGATTTGCCGATTTAGCCTTTATTTGTTCAATGCGATTATGCAAATATATAATGTGATTTATTTTTCGCTGAGTTGTCGCTTCCCTCTGCTATTATCATTAAAAGTTCGGGAACATTTTCTATTGATCAGTAGTAGATACCTACTATTGTACAGATTTAGGCTTTTCCTTATTTTCTCAATTATTTATTTTCTCTATTCTCTTCTCCCCCTCGCCTCCCTACTTACAGAATACACGTACTCCTGTCATTGGTCTGACAGTCGCCCCGGGGCGGGTAGCTTGGCGACATTCTATTAAAACACCGGATAACTGAGTCATTACATATACTAGTCGGTTCCCGTCCTACGGACGGCGAATGATGGCAGCCGCATGAGCTAACGGCCACATGTCCCTTTGAAAGTGATTTGACCGAGCGAGTTTGGAGGGGAAATTCGAAAATTAAATTTCTACGAAAAAAAAGCTTCCCACGCCCCCAACAGTAACCCAATATTGCCGACAATATTCTCAAAACCTTTACTCGTCATAAGCAACTCCATAGCGAAGGAATTTTGAAAAAATTCGAAAATCATTTTTTTTCGAAGAAGGGCGTGGCCTCCCACGCCCCTTAGGGTGACCCAATAATTCGGACAAAATTCTCAAAACTTTTATTCGTCATAAGCAACTTGATGGCGAAGGAATTTTGAAAAATTCGAAAGTTTAATTTTGCGAAAAAAAGGCGTGGCCTCCACGCTCCTCAGAGTGACCCAATAATTCGGACAAAATTCTCAAAATTTTTATTCATCATAAGCAACTCAATGGCGAAGGAATTTTGAAAAAATTCGAAAGTTTAATTTTTGCGAAAAAAAGGGCGTGGCCCCCCACGCCCCTCAGGGTGACCCAATAATTCGGACAAAATTCTCAAAATTTTTATTCATCATAAGCAACTCGATGGCGAAAGAATTTTGGAAAAATTCGAAACTTTAATTTTGGCGAAAAAAAGGGCGTGGCCCACCACGCCCCTCAGGGTGGCCGAAAAAATCTCATATTATTTTTCTGATTTATTGTAAAGTTTTTGCAACACGATGAAAAAAGAATTTCGTTGCCTACTTGAAAACGAATCGCCATAAATAAATATATATATATTAACAACACGCATTATATATAGTAAGATTACTGTGACCATTTATGTTAGAGGGGAGTGTAATTTGGGTATATATTCACTTTTGATCTTCTGAACCTTCTAGATGTTTTCAGTTAGAGTAAGCCTGCTATATGTACTTTAGAGGCGTAAGACGAACACGCAGACAATATAGAGCCCTGCGAGAGCAGGGCTCTATATAATATTTAAATGTCGACAGCGTAGCTGGAGACATTTAAATAATTTAGAGTGCGAGGCGAAGCGAAGCTGAGCCGAGTGCTCTAAATCATATTTCTGCGGTGAGTCTGAGCCTCTAAAGTACTATAGTAGTCGAACGGTGTACAAAAGACACACCCTGTACACAACAAGCACATTACCTTATATGGTAATAATAGAAAATGCTTGTTAACACAAAACAAAAAGCGCATAACTCAGCCGTTTTTTGAGCAATTTTGATCAAACTTTCAGGATATTACGGGCAAGATATGACCAATACATTCCTGGAGTAGCTAACATTTCTGACCCTCAGAAATTGAGATATGACAGATAAACCGGTGTTTTGTTTTAAAAGTTACCGCTTAACAACTGGCTTTTCGGTCATAACTCCGCTTCTGGAGCTCAAAAATGAATCTAAACTTCACTGAGATGTTGCTTTTATGAAGCTCTAAATATCCTGAAAGTTTCATCAAGTTTGCTCAAAAAACCTCGGAGATATGCACATTTTTGTAACGCAAAAGCAAAGGTCGCGTAGATGTGTATTTAAATTGGTGTGTCATAACAAACACATGATATAAAGCGCGAGTAGAACACGACTCTACGCATATAGTACTACCCTTTAAATCGGTCAAAACTTGTCGTGAGACTACTATATAACGTTAGGCTTCCCCGGTTTATTTTATCGTTTTCATTGAATCGCTCGGCTGCTATCCCACTTGAAGATTGTTAACATTCCTACAATTTTCCCAATACACTTTTTCCGCTTTACCCATACATTTTTCGCCGATTCCCTTATAATTAACATTTTTCGGGAAATCCAAAATGCACGTAACTGCAATAACATGAAATATTCAGAATAACTCCTATTCTCTGCGAGGCTTTTGTAATATCTTTGCTTCTTATAGTTTCCACATTTAATTTACAGGGAGCTTCGCTTTATACTTGCTGCTACCTGTTGATCTGTACATCTCATTAACTTCCAAATATGTCAAATATTTCCCACGAAATAAATACTTCTTGGGTGGATATTTTTTGAATATATGCAAAGTCAATACACAGAGCTAAGTTTAACTTGAAACTTTTGATGGCTGAATAGCTAAGTCTACGCCTGGTTAAATTGATTGTTGATCATCACTGTTCTATCATGAGTTGTATTACTTGTAAGTCATCTCTTGAGGATGATTTAACACTTGGATATCTGCTATTGCTTAGAATGCACGGAATTATCGGCATCAATGCGAAATACTCCGGCGCCTCATAAACACAGAATCATCAGCATTCCTGTAGCAGTGTGTATCAGTCCCTGAGTACTTGAGTATTTGAAGATTGGAATTGTTTGTATCCGGGGGTTGTTTTTTTACTCTCTTTGCTTTTTTATTTTCGTTTTTGATTATTTTGTTATTTCGTTCAGTTGATCGTTTGCGTGGCTGTTTGCTCTCGGTGCTTTTTGTTAGTTTGTTTCAATAAGGTGAGGTTTGTTTACTTTCTGTGCTTTTGTTTGTTTGTTTGTTTGTGTGTGTTTTGTACGTTCCTCCCTCGCAGCCTTATTGCCAGCCTGTCATCACTGTGAGCTTGTAGTAGTTTTATAATAATCATATTATGCAGTAGCCTGTTCCTCAGTTTCCCTATTCGAGTGTGTGTGCGTGTGTGTATTGTGGTAGAGGCCACACAGAAAAGGGATTAGGGAGCTGGTTCACTGTTACTGCCGTCATGGTTCAGAATCAGAGAATCCAGACGAATATCGGCCATTTCAAATCGCTAAATCGCGTCTATTTTCCTGATTCCGTGTACTCTTTTTGTGTGATTGTATTTCCAAGTACATTTTATACATTCCATTCTGACATTCTACTTTAATTTTTCATAAATTTCATGTGTGCTATGAGTGCTTTGCTTTTAGTCACTCTAATTCAGGTTGACACTGCGCAAATTTATTTTCCACCTGATATCTAGACTCTAGTCATGCTATTATTTAATCTTACGATCTCTTACTGATTGCAAAAACAAAATGTTTTTCCTGTATTTTCCATTAGGTACCATCTTATTTCAATGTTATGAAGGATTTTAAATAGCAGTATTGGAAGTAATAGCCATAGTATTGGTAGTAATAGCCATAGATACGAGCATAGTTACAGAAAATAGTAAAAAGTTGTTGAAAACCCGACTGAGACACATTTCTGAGAGTTTAGATAGATTTTGAAAAATACGTCAATCGAGTGATCGTATCGTGGCGTTCGGAAGATATCCAATGAAGCATACAGTATGCATTGTTCATAAGATGTGAGATTTCAATGTTATTGGTTCAACTGATTGTTCGGTTTTTGGTTATTTGGCACATTACCACTTGTGCAAACCGCCGATTCGGCGCCTATAGGCGCCGAATCGGCGCCTATAAGTTTTTTTCGGCGCCGATTCGGCGCCTATAGGCGGTGCCGCTTTTCGGCGCCTTTAGGCGCCTATAACTGACATTTTTCATTTTTTCGGCGGTCATCGGCGCCTATAGGCGCCGATAAGCGCCGATAAGCGCCTATGGACCGCCTATCGGCGCCGTCGGCGCTTTTCGACCGCTTATCGGCGCCTATATTTCGGCGCCTATAGGCGCCTATAGGCGCCTATAGGCACCGATATTGATTTCTAGCAATCTATGTTATTCCTCTTTTTCGATGAATTAAGACAGTCATGAACTGGCGAGGATGAGTTTTATTAGCTGAGCTCCGAGTCTATGACCTATATTCATTGGACTAAATTCTATAGGCGCCTATAGGCGCCTATAGGCGCCGATGAATTAAAGTAGTCCTAAATTGGCCCGCAACATCGTTGGGTCAGGATTAGGGCTAAACTTGGGGTTAGGGTTAGGGTTAGGGTTAGGGTTAGGGTTAGGGTTAGGGTTAGGGTTAGGGTTGGGGTTAGGGTTAGGGTCAGGGTTAACTCAATCCCTAACCCAAACCCTAACCCAAACCCTAACCCAAACCCTAACCCAAACCCTAACCCAAACCCTAACCCTAACCCAACCCTAACCCAAACCCTAACCCAAACCTAACCCAAACCTAACCCAAACCCCTAACCCAAACCTAACCCCTAACTTAAACTGGACCCTAACCCAAACCCTAACTATTCTTAAACCCTAACCTAACCCCAACCCAAACCTTAACCTAACCCCAAACCCTAACCTGACATACCGTGAAACAGCGCACGCCAATTTAGGACTGTTTTAATTCATCGGCGCCTATAGGCGCCTATAGGCACCGAAAAAAAGGCGGAACACAGATTGCTAGAAGGCAAAATCGGCGCAAAATCGGACGAAGAAACAGTATCGGCGCCTATAGGCGCCTATAGGCGCCTATAGACGGTTGAAAACATAGGCGCCGATAAGCGGTCGAAAAGCGCCGACAGCGCCGATAGGCGGTCCATAGGCGCTTATCGGCGCCTATAGGCGCCGATGACCGCCGAAAAATTGGAAAATGTCAATTATAGGCGCCTATAGGCGCCTAAAAGCGGTACCGCCTATAGGCGCCGAATCGGCGCCGAAAAAAACTTATAGGCGCCTATAGGCGCCTATAGGCGCCGAATCGGCGGTTTGCACAAGTGGTAATGTGCCGGTTATTTTTCGTAGAAGTTTCAAGTTGCCGATGATTGGATTAGTTGCAGTCAGTTTTTCTCTATTTGATAATTCCTGACAAACTCAGTGATATTTGTGATTTGTTATTTCAAATACACCAGAAATCATTTAACCTTTCCTGCAAAAAGCTCGCATCACAGGAATTTCACGGCACCTTTATGATAAGTCACGAAGGAATAACCATTCAGGAATTTGACGGAAAATAGCTTGTCACACATTTCCAAACTTTGAAAGTGAACTCAACAGCCAATGCGATGTATCGTAAAGGCGAGTTTAATGTGTTCGTCGCATGATGCGGTATAGCACATATTTCCATTTGCACGTGCATTGCAAGACCACGCCTCACTGATATGCAGTGAATGTGACGTCATTGCCACTGTTTACAGTGGTGAAATGGTGACGTTACCACCGCCTACTTCCCATCAGTCTGTGATTGGAATTCTCGGTAAAACCCAAGCTTTATTCGGTCGTCTAGTGAGACTTGCGAAATCTTTCTTATTCAAAGATTTAACATTTCAACTTTTAGTTTATTTTTCGTCGGATTTATTGGAGTGACTGAACGGCGCCTTGCGTACCTCAGAAAGCAATTCCTATTTACCCAATACCCGGCTGTTATTTGCCCGCTTACATCATTCAATTATTTCCTTGAATTCATCTACATATTTTATCGCTAATGACATTTACAGTTCGTTCACATTTAGGCTGGAGGATCTGACACATTTCACTGACAGACTTCACTGACAGAGTTCACTGACAGATTTCACTGACAGAGTTCACTGACAGATTTCACTGACAGATTTCACTGACAGATTTCACTGACAGATTTCACTGACAGATTTCACTGACAGATTTCACTGACAGAGTTCACTGACAGATTTCACTGACAGAGTTCACTGACAGATTTCACTGACAGATTTCACTGACAGATTTCACTGACAGATTTCACTGACAGATTTCACTGACAGATTTCACTTACAGATTTCACTTACAGATTTCACTTACAGATTTCACTGACAGATTTCACAAACAGATTTCACTGACAGATTTCACTGACAGATTTCACTGACAGAGTTCACTGACAGAGTTCACTGACAGAGTTCACTGACAGAGTTCACTGACAGATTTCACTGACAGATTTCACTGACAGATTTCACTTACAGATTTCACTTACAGATTTCACTGACAGATTTCACAAACAGATTTCACTGACAGATTTCACTGACAGATTTCACTGACAGATTTCACTGACAGATTTCACTGACAGAGTTCACTGACAGAGTTCACTGACAGAGTTCACTGACAGATTTCTCTGACAGATTTCACTGACAGATTTGTAAACAATAAAGTTTAGCTCGAGAGTTGGCTCTGTTGATTGGGATGGAGGAATGAAACACAGGTTAACTAGCGAATCAATAACTCCAAGAGCGATGTTACACCAATTCCAAAAGACCACACCAAAAGACACGTCAACTATCCCTCACACACACTCACTTCTCACTCTGCTAGTCAAAACATACTTCTTTAAAACTCACAACACACCTCTCACGTTTCCCTGCACCTAAACGCACAATAATGTCTACATTACTAACAAAAATGGATCAATTAGTCCTCCTTCTATAATTTTCTAAAGAAAGCACAAGACTAATCATAGATATTGCACACATTCTCGAATCTCGCAACCTCGCATGTCCCACACTAGGTCTCACAAAATATACATCGAATTTAAGATCAGAATCAAAAGTTAACTTTTCCATTAGGGAACACCATATAATCATGATTCATGATAATAGCGTTTTACTTCAAAATAATTGGTTGATTCAGCCTTTCAGCTCGTGTTAGGTTGAAGTCCATTCCAGTGTCTGCCAAGCCCCTAGTCCCCTGAAGCCAGCCTGTGATCCCAAATACCAATCCTCCACTTGATTCATAGTAGCCTGCCATCAAAGCCCCATCTTCTGTTGAATCACTCATGTTCATTGGTATCTCCATCATATCACCATTGATCCATTCACAATCCAACCGCCTTGCAAATCTGTTGAATTACCATTGGGGTTGTCATCAGAATAAAGATGATCACGTCAATGATATCCGTTACCATAATCTTTTCACTCTTAACTTCTGTACCATACTTTGCTGAGTCACTTCCTCTTCAAATACAACACGAACCCGGAGGAGTTAGATATTGGCCAGACATCTAACTTAATCCTCACTTCGGGCCCGATTAAGATCCGTGTTGTTTCCATATTTTACTGACATACCGGTCAGTATCATTTTAAACATTTAAACTTTCCATTTCAGCAAATCCTTTTCTTCTGTAATCCATTTTCAACCTTGATAATACTTCATTTACTGCATATCTGAATAATAAACATGTGTTCCTTCACATGTTTTCTGTCCATTTCATGAAATAGTCAACATTTTGCTTCGAAAATGTTAACTCACTGAGTAACGGATTCATATCCCGCCTAACAGATTCTTATGAAATGTTAAGTCCTTTAGAAACACCTTCATTCAGGCAAACCAACCCCTCGGCAACTCTACATACCAACACATTCTCTCAGCTGATGACCACTCCATTCGGCTGCTAGAGATAATAACTGGCATTCTAAATTCTTCTATTCCTTCAACCCCCAAAGAAGTCCTCCAACCATAATGAAAACCTAGCTGATCCAACCAAGACGCCCACAAAACTGTAATGTCCATATACACCAACACTCTCAGGTGATGGTTGAATTAGTAAATGTCCTATCCCCTTTGTACGGAAGATTGTGACTGTAGCTGTTCGTAGTCAGGTTGTGCAATCAGGTAGCCCTGATCATCACTTGTTGTTGCACATCATTTTCTCCACGGCTCCGGGGTTGTCTCTTTTCCGGTCACTCCAAAAGATCTTCGCATGCTCCTTGCAGATTAGCAGGATGTAGACTGTAACGAAAGACCGTTGAGATTCGCTCCTCTGTGTTTTCACTGTCGTACAATCCTCCAAGTTTCAACCCTCGTTACACCCCGCGTAGGCCCGAGAGTTGCGCCATTTGTAAACAATTAAGTTTGGCCCTAGAGTTGGCTCTGTTGATTGGGATGGAGGAATGAAACACAGGTTAACTAGCGAATCAATAACTCCAAGAGCGATGTTACACCAATTCCAAAAGACCACACCAAAAGACACGTCAACTATCCCTCACACACACTCACTTCTCACTCTGCTAGTCAAAACATACTTCTTTAAAACTCACAACACACCTCTCACGTTTCCCTGCACCTAAACGCACAATAATGTCTACAGATTTCACAAACAGATTTCACTGACAGATTTCACTGACAGATTTCACTGACAGAGTTCACTGACAGATTTCACTGACACATTTCACTGACACATTTCACTGACAGATTTCACTGACAGATTTCACTAACAGAGTTCACCAACAGATTTCACTGACACATTTCACTGAAAGATTTTATTGACAGATTTCACTGACAGATTTCACTGACAGATATCAATGACAGAGTTCACTGACAGATTTCACTTACAGATTTCACCGACAGAGTTCACCGACAGATTTCACCGACAGATATCACTGAAAGATTTTATTGACAGATTTCACTGACAGATTTCACCGACAGATTTCACTGAAAGATTTTACTGACAGATTTCATCGACAGATTTCATCGACAGATTTCACTGACAGATTTCACTGACAGATTTCTCTGACAGATTTCAATGACAGATTTCACTGGCTGATTATTCTGACAAAGTTCACTGACAGATTTCACTGACGGATTTCACTGACAGATATCAATGACAGATTTCACTGACGGATTTCACTGACAGATTTCACTGACAGATTTCACTGACCTATTTCACTGGCTGATTTAGCAGTTAAGTCACGTACGTACACGGTGCCGCGACTAGGAAATTTCAGAATGTGGCTCATTCATCGAATTCCGACCGCTGTAGTAAGTAGTGCCAGCCCGAGAAATTTAAGAAAACTGTTTGTTGATCAATGTCGCGACACCTGTGTTAAATGATACAGGGTGCGCCAAAAGTCTTGTCCCCTTTTACTTTTTTGATTATTCGAAAAATAAAGCAGATATTTCGATTCCGTAAGAACTTTCTTCAAATATAACCAAAGAATGGCAGATTCTGAGATTTATAGGTTACTATGACGTCCCTAGCAACCACATGAGTTCCCATAGCAACCGACCTAAAAATTGAAGATTTTTGGCATTTTTGACATAAATCTAGACCAAATTAACTGATTTCATTGTTCATCATACAGGATAAATATAACTTTGTATAACTTTGAAATATGAGCATACCCTGCCCACTTCCCGCAGAAACCACGCCTCTGTTCACTTTTTCTTCTTCTAAACTTGCTATGAACTAGGGCTAATGCTATTATTCCATGACTCATAATGCGTAATTAGCTCAGTATATGCACATGTTATCATATGAGTATGTGCAAGCTACTTGACCCTCATTCTAGCGTTTAAAACTTAATAAGCTGGTTTTTAAAGTAGGTATTGTCGTACATAATGTACTCTTACATGTCTTATCTGAAAGTTTCTTATCAATATAGGCTTGAAATCAGGATTTAAAGATTTGGAATTATTTAAATTGTAGATGACCTCATGGCATTCAAGCTAAAAGTTCAGATTAAAAAGAATAACCGGTATTTAAGCAGTGTTATTATTGAACATTCTGCCTTATGCTTTCTCTGCTGATAGCCTGTTATAAATAGTTTTATCCAACATTTAAAGGCACATAAAGTGATACTAGATTTTAAGATTTTTAAATACATAGTGCTAACCGTGATACTACAATATACGAGTGGCTGAAGCCTGGAGTGTGTAATATCGCAATTGAAACCGAAGCCGAACGCCGAGGTTTCTATTGGAGAGCTTTGTACTGTTTTAAATTATTGGACTTAATTATGGACCAACTTTATGCGTTAAAAATGGGACTGGGCTAAAAACAAATGTATCATTATAATGATAAATTATTTATTAATAATTTTGCGACTTTCAAACTGTGTACAAAGGTGCCTATAATAGGGATTTTGAATAATAGGGATTTTGAATGCATGAACCTGTCTGGAACGAGGTGCATAACAAATTTAATGCTCTAATACCTTATACCTTATACCTAGTACCTGCTCAACACAGTCATATCTTATGTAAAATGTATGATTTAATATAACGTAGCCGGTCTAACAGTGTTTAGCATATTACGTGTCTTATCAACAATACTGGCGTCATGACAAAAACCAGCGGTGTTTTGAAGTAATTCATATTTTCAAGTTACTCCCACAAATTTTATCGCATTATCGATTACTTCATCATAAATACAAAACCCCTGATATACCTTAGCGGTCTATATGTCTGTTTATTCAATATAAATTATAATTAAATCGCTGCCGTTTTACCAGTTTTGCGTAGCCCATTATGCGTCCTTGTGTCTCTATCTCTTTTCTTTATTCTCGAAATTGATATATATGATTTTTTGCAATTAATGCAATTCAATTGCATGATTTTAGCTGATAGCTGATTAAAATATTGCAAACTTACTGCAATTAAACTAGAATTTTCAAATATTCCATTTTCCAACATCTTACTTCCCTCATTAATTGTCAGTACAGCAATTAACTAATCAACAACTTCTTCTATGTATTGTCAATTTTATTTTGAAGGTTTTACTTCTATTCCAACAACAACAGCTGTGACAGAAATCAAAGACAGTAATCAAGAGGGTTTTAAGTGTAATCGGCTGCAAAGGGCAGCTCCTCATTTAACCCTCCCTCACAGTTTCCTTTACGCTCGGCTGAGTGCACCGTGTGGCTGCATAGGCTTGAGATACCTAGGTACCTTTCCCCCGTAGCTCAGTGGGAACGGCAGGGAATCGAACCCAGGATCTTTTGATCACGTGCCATTACAACTAACCACTCCTATTCCCACAGCGTTATGTTAGTGCTAGAGAACAGACCTCCTCGACTTCGCCGCTCCGTTTCCTTCACAGAAGACACCCTCATTGACCACGCCATTAAATCAGGTATAGGCTGCAAGGTAGGCTGGTTTCGCTGATTAGATTTAGAGCTTTCAATGTCCATCACTTCTATGAACACGTCTGACATCTTCCCCTCACTCAAATCCCATACCTAGCTGCTCTACAATTGCTCTCTTTTGTTAATTGTCAAGTAACCCCCTCAGAAAATGTGGACGAGTTGTCGGGGATATTCGACCGGGGGAGCGCCCTGAGCCCCAACTCCATGACGCTGCAGGGGGAGAGCCCTCTCCACGTCAGCGTGAGGAAGGACAGAGTCAACTCCACCCGCGTCCTCATTGAGCAGGGGGCAGACGTCAACGTCGAAAAGGGTTTAGCAGATCTAAAAGAAAATCCCAAAACCCCAAAACCAATCCTCTAAGCAGTCAGCTGAACCCTTTCCAGATAAATTTTGTCCGGAGCGAATTTTAGCTGCGATTGCAAGCTGGACCCGTTTAAAGAAGGACCCCTTAGCAGTGGCTTAGCGGATCCGCTTAGGTACTTTGAGTTTTCTAGATTTCGACCTCTTTTGTTCTCTCGTTTCATTTGATGCTGCCATTCTTTGAGTAATTTTGCTAAATCTGCTTAGTCGAATCCGCTCGTGCTGAAGTATTGAGATTAAACAAAGAAACAAACTGATCGCGATCTGGATTATAAGTTTATGCGTTTCTGCAGTTGGTCTTCAGTATTATAGTATTGGTAAGCTTTAAAGTTGGAAACAGTGGACCCAGCCACTGCCATAAGCAATTCCTACAATTCCTCTGCCATCAGATCACAGATCCGAACGCGCACAGTATATCAATCGCGCGCGCGGAAGCAACCAGCGCACAAAGTACTAGCAGACGGGTCACGTGATATGACACGTGACATGACGTCGAACACAAAAGGCCCTGCGGACAAGGAAGGCATTGTCCAATTTCAAAAAACTTGATATATTCGTGATCAGCTCACTGAGATCTACCAGTGGACCATTGAGCCCAAAAAACTTGGAAAAAAGGGCGCACCCTACGCGATAGCAATGGTTTGTAATATGCTGTAGCGTTTCCTAACTTGGAGTCTGTGCCGTGTAGTCCTGTGCAGTACAATACCAGTGCTAATAACAAGGCACATATCGTATACATTCCACCTACTCTTCTGTATATCCAGTGTGGCACTGTGGTGTGCAGTATAACCACATGCCCGGGCATGCCTCTAACACCAGACCTCACCACTCTCATTTACACTCTCATTTCTTTGTTAGCTGCACTAGTGACGCGATGTGAGTCCATTAGTTTTAATGGCAATTAGTTTTAGGTAGTTAAAAAGTTAAAATATCTGAATGATTGATCGATTCAAGATTCCTGGTGGTATTGTTATGGTGATTTGGTAACTCTGTGGCGATGATTTTTCTGGAAGTCTGAAAAATCTTGTTTGCACGGTTCGTTTTATTAAATCATTTGGTGATTTACCAGGAGATCACAGTGAACTTTCCGGAAAATTACTTAGTTTCGTAATAAGTATGCGCTTTGTTTAATAGGTTTCTCATATCACACCAAAAGTGCATTTTGACGTTCAGAAGAAGTGCAAGAATGTATTATATCTGTTCTCATACATTTAAATTTTCTTAGGTATTTGTTATTTTGTTATTACGTTAGATTTTAGATAACATAAGATACTATGCTTATTGCTATCTGTTAATTTTTGAATGATATTAGAGTATTAGGTATCAATTCACCTTGTTTCATTCATCACAAGTGCAATCGAAGTTGTTCCCTTTTTAACATTTCTAAGTTCTGTGAATTTTCTTATCATGTAAAATGATTATTTGATACACATTTAGATGTAAATAAAGATTAAAGATGAATCATCCTTGTATAATGAATGTTTACGGTCGCTGGCCACGTCTCTGCTTCTAAGAGATAGATATTGTTTGCAAAACACTGTGTTTGCTATGTTTCTTGAGATAATTGTTTCCCATTTTATCCACATTGTATCTCTTGTTCAACTTCAATAAACATTCTCCCATTTTGCAATCTGTACTCGATTGAGCGTTGAAAATGACATGATTTGACATCGCTGGATGCGTTACTTGAATGCTCGATTGTTCAGGTGCACAATGGTCCAGGTGCACAATGCGCATTCAATTCACCATGTTCTCGTTTTAGGAATGAATAGGTACCAAATAGATTAAATTGCGATATTATGCAATATTTACGATTGAATTAACACTAAATTCTAAAAATAGTTCAAAGAATATATGCCCATCCAACAGAAATTTAACAACAAATGTGCATTTTGCCTTGATTTACGTTATTAGTTTCATAACTTAATCTTTAAGTTAATTTCGGCAACTTAATATGTTCTTTGAGCCATGAACCAAGATGATCACAGCTTTTGTTAACTTCTAACATGAGAACCCATTTGAGATAGTGAGCGGTCCTTACTGTCATCAGACATTGCCAGTACCCAGTTGTTACCTGCCTAGTGCCTGTAACTAATACTATGTTTGTTAGACCATATAGCCACAGTAGTACGCATTTACAAGAATAACAATAATCTAACATTATGTGAATTAACGTCTCATGATATCTGACATGTAATATACACGGATATAATATGAACACTGAACAGATGCCAGTCAAGGTCTACACGTCACATGTTAGTGTGTGACATGTCATTGACTAGTGACAGGTCTTATTATAGAGTTACGGTGTGTGTGGTTATATAGTATCTGAAGCGTGATCCGCATTCACATGCTCAATAATTGGACAACACCAAGATTGTATAACAATCAAATCAATAACTTCGAAATCAAATTCAAGCGTTTGTAGAATTGTAGTCTGGCACGCGTGGTAGCTAAGTCTTCCAATTCAAGCTTAGTGACAGTCTATTCTAGACTTCTTATCTCTGACACCACTTTGCTTTAACTTCACGTTACTGTGCATATTTGAAAACCTCTTTTTCGTAACGGAAGGAATTGATAGCATTTTTCTCTCATAACTTACCTAATTTATACAGTAAAGCTATGAAATTTTGCACACTTTACCTGTCCTATGTCACAAAGGTTCAGTTGAAATATCTGATAGATATCAAAAACACATAAAGAGCTATGCACATTTAAACATTTCGTAACGGAAGGCGAGATAAATTTCCACTCAAAATTTTTTTCCACAAAAATTCAATTTTTATCTCAGAAATTGGTTGGAATTCAAATATTCCAACGGGATAACCAAATTTAACCATTTCACTTTAACAGTCACTTGGGAATTAGCAAATTTTTGAAAGTAAAAACAATTTTCTTTGACGTTAAAAATGTGTACTATTTTGTAACGGAAGGAATTGGATTTTGTAACGGAGGGAATATCGATTATCTCCATTTTCCTGCTCCAAACAGAGGAATTAACTATTCAGAATGGTTGTTTATCAAAGAGGCTGTCCACCAGGGCACTTTAATTTGTACTGGGGTTCGAAAATCGTGAATTATTTGCAATAAAAGTGCCAATCTGCCTAAGAACAACAAGAGAGAAATTGGTGCTTTTTCACTAGTTTAAAATGAATTACACACCAGCTGATAATTACTAAGGTAATAATCTTGTTCTGAAATGCAATATTGAATGAAAAACCCTTATCAGATCGGTTTTATCTCAAATTTAATGTTACCCATATTTTTCACTGAAAAATAAATGACGATTTTTGTACTTTTTTGATGGACTTTAAGGAAACTGAAGCTTCATCTTGTGTAATTTTGATCATAAAATAGTATTCAAAAGTATTATCTACAATTCAATAGCTGTTTCAGTTACCAAAATGAATTTTGGCCGATTTTTGTTCAAAAATGCTAATTTTTCGGCTCTGAATTACACCTATATTGAGTCCAAAATGGTTCCTGAAATGACGATTTCAGATCCAGGGGTCATTTAAAACTTTCAAATGGTGCATTGTATCATATACTCTGAACTGTTGTGACTTGAGAAGTAATTTCGGCAAGTTTTAAGAAAACAAACTCCGACATCTTGCTAATTTTCAGAGAAAACTGTGGTCTGCGGCACTTTTTGGCCCATAAATTCATTGTTTTTCATCTAATTTCCGTATTATATGGCTCTAAATTTATCCAGATCAAAAGCAATGAATTTAGCAAGAAAATTCGAAATTATGGCTAACAGATCATTGGTTTGAAAAAGTATTTTATCTCAAATTGGGACTGAAAAATTTGAAAATTGGCCAAAATTTCAGTCTAATTCGATGCTTCTTCCAGTATTTTGGCTTTCAGGGCTCTTTCTTGTTGGCATTTACATGTTTTGTGGGTAAGGAGTCAGATAGAATTAAATTTAACAAAAGTTATGATGATTTTCCCGAAATTCACATCAAAGTATTTCGTAACGGAAGGACATTTATTTCTTTTATACAGGCTGCAATTAGCCCGCTATGGGAAACGTCCTGAGGTACTTGCGGACTTGATTATCCCACGACTTAAACGGTGCTGTGCGGCCAATAAGAACTCCACCTTCGTCTTTAGTAGTATTCTCCACACTTCCCACAGTTGGCTGAATAAGGAAATTGACGTGTTCAACAGGATCATGTTTGACGTGTCACTGAAGGTGAATAACTTTGTTTTCTTTGACTCTCATTCTGTCCTCTTGAGCAACCCAATATCAGGGCCAAGGTCAGCCAGAAATGTGGGGGTACTTGCTAGGGACGGCGATGGGGTTCACATCACATTTGACGCCCGGAAGTTGGTCACGGATCAGCTTGTGAACGGTCTCCACCTGCTAGCGTGTGGTAGGGAGGGGCGCCAGGTTGCTGATCGTCTACATGGCTGGTCCTGGCCGCTACGGCGTGAATACTGGGACACTTTCAATAGGAGCGGCACTTCTATAATCAAACGCGGATGAGGAGGAGTGATCGTCATTGTATTGCTGCAAAAGATAGATATGAAAATCTAAACGCGACTTAAGTTAACCAATGTAATAAAATGAACTAGTGTTCATCATTATCTTGCCGTTCATTGCGCCATTATCTCAGACCGTTATCTGCACTACGCTGTTTAGACTGTCACTTTGCTATACCACGGTGACGGGCTGGGCAGTAGTGTGCAGGGAGGTAGGGTTTGACACTGGGCATTGGTAATGCAATAAAAGGATAAATGTTAATAATCAAGCGATCTCTACTTTGCTATCTCAAACTTCCAGTCTAACAAACCACTCGAAATTATTATAAATTTATTTTCAATAAAATAAATTAACTAAACTTCCCATACTAACGGCAGCATCAGTGCGCGCACACAAGGCTTACAGTCTTCGCAACCACTGGTACTGTTTAACTGTTATATTTGTAGTGTTATAAATTACTGTTACTGTCCCCATCTGTACTGTACGTGTGTCTGAAGAGGTAAATGACCTCCTCAGTTGTCTGTAACAGTTGTAATGTTCGTATCCCAAAGCACCACCGTAAGCTTAAATGCTACATATGTAATGAAATTAAGCATTATAAGTGTCAGAAATTGAGTAAGGCTGATGTTAATACGCTAGTTAAGGTGAGACCCAATAGTTGGGCGTGTTATGAATGCATATCCAGTATCTTACCAGTAAATGCTACAATGCGTAGAAAGTCTACAGCAACACCAAAAACTAAAATTAAGTGTAGTGCATGTAATGGCTTCTCGTACAAGGCAAATAACATAGAATCCTGCCCATGGTGTGATGGAGAGTGCCACAAAAAGTGCTTGAAGGGCGAATTAGGCTGCATTAAATGCTGTGGAAGCATGATCCCAGGATATTGGTATCATGCGTATGAACTTTTGGATATGAGTGGCTGGAAAAATAATTCTGTATTTAATCCATACGCCCAGGACAATTCCGTAAATATAATTGGTAATCAGATCAGTAATGAGGAAGAAAATAATGAAATGTGGTCCAACGTATCAGACTTATTGGTAAACTGCAAGTATACGATACTTAAAAATCTCACTCACGCTAAGAAAAATGAACTAAGTGTGCTCTCCCTAAACATAAGATCTGTCCATAAAAACTTAGAGTCTATACTTGACCTAAACAACACCTTTGCTAAGTTCGATGTTTTATGTTTTAATGAAACCTGCACAAATACCGAGAGACTTGCTAACGGGCTAGATGACTTGCGAATTGAAGGCTTTCACCCACCTGTCCACCAAGCACCGGCACGCAAGAGCCACCGTGGGGGAGGATTATTAGTTTATGTTAACTTAAACGCTTGTGAAGAAGATGACATTGAGGCCATTAGTTTGGAAGAGGAACCGTCCACTGACGGCGAGGTGCTATTCTTAAAAATAAAATCGTGCAAAAAACTCAGTCGCACTGTCATAATTGGCAATGTTTATCGATCACCATCATCACGTACCGCCCAAAGTTTCCATAATATCATAGAGAGCTCTCTAAACAAACTAAGTAGACATAGGACTAAACAGGTATTGATTGTCGGAGATTTCAACATTGACTTGATTAAATACGAATCCGACGATCATGCTCGCGATCTGATTGACTTAACTAGCAACCATGGCTTCTCACAAGTCATATCAAGGCCTACTCGCATAACTGACCACAGCGCAACCTTAATAGACCACATCTACACTAACCAAGTTCACAAAGTAGTAAACACGGCAGTTGTAACGCTCGACATAACAGACCACCTCGCTACGTATATCAGAGTTTCTCTTGATGGCGAGTATGACAGAACTACCCGACCAGTCAATCGTCGCAATGATAGTAAAACATGCAACTATAGGCTCTTTAACGAAGCTAATAATGATAAGTTTAAGGAACTACTGGCTAATGAAAACTGGGACGATGTTAAAAATATCGTAAATGCTGATGATAAATATAACCAGTTCATAGGAACTTATACAAAGCACTATGAAGTAGCGTATCCACTCGTGGATAAAAGAGTTCGGCGAAAAAATGAGCGTGTACTTCCTAAACCTTGGATAACGGAGTGGTTAGAGGATGCCTGTAATCGTAAAAATTTGTTATACTACGAATTCGTAAATAATCCTACCGCGCAAAGTAAAACGAAATATGAAAAGATGTGTAAATTTTGCGACAAACATATAAACATTGCCAAACAAAAATATTATCGAAAATATTTTGATGACTATTCTGATAACTGCAGGAAAAAGTGGCAAATGATTAACAAACTACTGAACAGGAATAATAAACGCGTCCAAATTAAGAAATTGATTGATAAGGACGGAAAAGTAACTCATGATACTGAAGCAATCTGCGAAAAATTCAACGATTATTTCACCAATATTGCCAGCAACCTCAAACAAAAAATTGAAAATTCCGGTTCAGATAACGATTACAGGTGTCATCTAAATGGTTCCGTGTCCAATACCATAGTCACTTTAGGAGTCATGAAGCATGAAGTTAGGGACATAATTAATAAGTTCAAGAACAAGTCTACTAGGGACACGAAAATAAGTGTGCTAAAATTAGCGGCCGAAGATGATAGTTTTATTGAAATACTTACCGATACCATCGAAGCATCCTTTGATCAAGGTATATTTCCTGAATCTCTTAAGCTAGCGCAGGTAGTTCCAATACACAAGGAAGGGCCAAAGACTGATGTAGCTAACTATAGACCTATCTCACTCTTAGGCTCTTTCTCTAAAATATATGAAAAATTAATGCACATAAGAATTATGTCCTATCTTGATAAAAATAAGTCGCTGCATGAACTACAGTACGGCTTTAGGGCAGGCCGGTCATGTGAGCATGCCTTGTTAATGGCTCAAAATACCCTGCTAAGTTCTCTTAACAAGAATGCAGTATCTCTGCTGCTTCTTATTGATTTCTCTAAGGCGTTTGATATGGTAGATCACGATATACTGCTCCACAAGCTTAACCATTATGGAATTCGCGGCAAAACCCTTGATTGGTTAAAAAGTTATCTAAACAATAGGAAACAATTTGTAGCGATAGATAACAAAAAGTCATCTAACCAGCATGTGCGTTTTGGTGTTCCCCAAGGGAGTATATTGGGACCTTTGCTCTTTATTATATATATAAATGACATGCCTGGTATAGACAAATTTGCCAAATTCATCCTATATGCTGACGATGCTAACATAATAATTACTGGCAAAAGTGTCTCTGAAATTGAAAATAAGTTAGCAACTTTGAGCTGTAAATTATTCCAATGGGTAAATAGCAATGGCTTGATGCTAAACCTCAAAAAAACCCACTACATGATATTCAGCAGAAATAAAATTTTGCAAAATCCCGATCTTAAAATTAACAACTTCCCCATCAAGCGAGTCCAGGAAGCTCGCTTCCTTGGAGTGATGGTTGACGAAAAATTGGCATGGTCTGCTCACATTAAGGCCCTAAGAAGTAAAATGTCAAGATACGTTGGCATTATGTACAAGATAAAATCCAAAGTTCCTGAACAAGTAAGGCTTCAGATATATCATAGTTTTGTTCAGAGTCATCTTAACTTTTGCTGTTTAGTTTGGGGCTTTACGAACAAAAGTAACATAAGTCAACTTTTCACCGCACAGAAAAAAAGCTATGAGAGCAGTAATGCCGGGATATGTCAACTACTACTACAAGGACGGTAGGCTTCCTACTAGCACGAAAAGCTCTTTCAATGATTATGGTATTCTAACAATCCACGGCATTATTGCAAATCAGGCAGTTCAAATGATGCATAAGGCCAAAAGTTTTCCGTCCATGTTACCAATCTCAATTAAAACCACGATCAATAGTGATATCTTGACTATGAGTACACTGGATCAGACTAATTCCTCGTTTTTAGCATGGTTCAATGAACACAACACTCAGGTGTTCAGAAACTCTGTGTTTTTTAAAGGTCCACTTTTATACTACGACCAGCGAACGGTACAAAGTTTCCTTTCACCTGCTTGCTGCATCTCATTCAATATTTTTAAAAATAATTCAAAAAAGTTTATGATAAAATTACAGTCAGAGGGTGAGCAAAACGATTGGAGGACTAATAGCTTCTTAATTTTTGACATTAGAGGTCTTAGATCCATGCGAAATGAAGGCAAAATTGTTAACTACAGTGTATAATGCTAATGAGTGTATTAAATAAGTGTATAAATATTCAATATTAATTTATTACAAATTATGATGACGTGATATACAAACTTATAAAATTAATTCGTACCTATATGAATTGTATATGAATGTAATATGAACCGTTTTGCCATAACTAATAAAAAAAAATCACGGTTTATCGAGTTTTTTAGAAGATTTATGTTTGACAGTTTTTTATCCGTATTGTTCTTGATTTGCAATAAATTGTTTTGCGAGTTTTTCAGTGAAGTTATGTTTTGACAGTTTCTATCTATTTTGTTATTATTGATCTGTAGTCTTGGTAATATCCGTATTTCATATGCTTTGAAACCACATATTACATAAAGATGAACTCCTTAAATACGTAAATCAGTGCTTTATGAGTTTATGTTTTTGTTGGATTGTTAAACTTGTATTGTGTAATATTGATATAATATTGCGGCACATTGCCAGCCCCACCGTGGGTTTCACAACAACACATGAGTTAATTAGGACTCTAAGCCGACCAAAAATTATGGTTTGCCGAATTCAGTTCTTATACAATGGCTGGAAAATCATTTTGAAAATAGGTACCGGAATTTAATACAGAATGTGTCATTTTCATTCATTTTCAAAATCCTCCTGAGATCACATTTTTCAATATTTCTTCACCAAATTTTGGATTTTGGTACTTTGAACTATGGTCAAGATCATGGTAACTTTAAATTTCGTCATACAACTTTTTGAAATTTTGGCACAAGTGGAACCACTTTTCAAATATGCACTACTCTGACACCACCATGCTTTAACATCACGTTACTCTGACACTACTTTTTTTAACATCGCGTTACTCTGACACCACCATGCTTTAACATCACGTTACTCTGACACTACTTTTTTTAACATCGCGTTACTCTGACACCACTTTGCTTTAACATCACGTTACTCTGACACCACTTTGCTTTAACATCACGTTACTCTGACACCACTTTGATTTAACATCACGTTACTCTGACACCACTTTGGTTTAACATCACGTTACTCTGACACCACCATGCTTCAACATCACGTTACTCTGACACCACTTTGGTTTAACATCACGTTACTCTGACACCACCATGCTTTAACATCGCGTTATTCTGACACCACTTTGCTTTAACATCACGTTACTCTGACACCACCATGCTTCAACATCGCGTTACTCTGACACCACTTTGCTTTAACATCACGTTACTCTGACACCACTTTGGTTTAACATCACGTTACTCTGACACCACTTTGCTTTAACATCACGTTACTCTGACACCATCATGCTTTAACATCTCACTCTGACACCACCATGCTTTCACATCACGTTACCCTGACACCACCATGCTTTAACATCACGTTACTCTGACACCACTTTGCTTTAACATCACGTTACTCTGACACCACCATGCTTTAACATCACGTTACTCTGACACCACTTCACTTTAACATCACGTTACTCTGACACCATCATGCTTTAACATCACGTTACTCTGACACCACCATGCTTAAACATCACGTTACTCTGACACCACTTTACTTTAACATCGCGTTACTCTGACACTACTTTACTTTAAGTTTAACATCTTCTCACTCTGACACCACTTTACTCTAACATCTCACTCTGACACCACTTTACTTTAGCATCACCTCACTCTGACACCACCATGCTTAAACATCACGTTACTCTGACACCACTTTGCTTTAGCATTACGTTACTCTGACACCACCAACTTTTACATCACGTTAATCTAGCACCACTTCACTTTAACATCACCTCACTCTAACACCACTTTACTTGAGCATCATCTTACTCTGACACCAATTTGCTTTAACATCACGTTAATCTGACACCACTTTGCTTTAACATCACGTTACTCTGACACTACTTTACTCTAACATCATGTTACTCTGACACTACTTTACTCTAACATCACGTTACTCTGACACCACTTAACTTTAACATCACGTTACTCTGACACCACTTTACTTTAGCATAACGACTCTGACACCACCATGCTTTAACATCACGTTACTCTGACACCACTTTACTCTAACATCATGTTTCTCTGACATCGCTTCATTTGCACATCACGTTACTCTGACACCACTTTACATTGACTCTGGAAGAAATGTGCTCAGAAATAAGAATATAGATATGCTGTGATACTGCTAAACTCAACTTGATAGATAGGTTTTTGTGTTACCACATCGGTCGAATACGACCATAATCAGACTTCGAGCCTCTTTGATCCAATTTTTGGCATCACTTTGGATCCATAAACTGAATCACAACCTTCATATAACCGGAATATTCCTGGACCTTATTGTGCTGGAACAACTTTACTGGCACATACCTAGAACTGTACTGCTTGTTTTGGTGCCCAAGTTCTGTAACATAAGCTCAATCCCGTATATTAAAATGTTTTAACATTAATGTACTGAATTCAAATTTCATCGCACAATTGATTATTCGTCACTAGCAGTTCTTTTTAGTTAACAGGAAGAAGTATAGCACCCATTTGTTTTTGTTTTTTAAATTGTAAACATGCCGCGAAAGACATACGATAAAATAGTTAACAAACCACTTTTGCGCGGTTGCGCGTCGTAATTTCTATGATTTTCGCATAACTTCATTCCATGGCAACCGTATTTACTTTTGTGTCGTGCAGTTTTTTGGTGCAAATCGCGAGATTATCGCAGATCTCTCGATTAAGGCTGATACATTAGCTTAACGTAGGTGGTTCATGAGCACCTTACTGCTACAAATATACTGATACACGCCTAATTTCCTTTCAATTAAGCTGTTATCTGAAATTAACACTATATAATGATCATCTACCAATCAGGAAATCTTTTCTTTCCAGAAGCCTTTTTATTTGTCTAATTCCACTTGCATTTAATTTGGTCTATCGCCAATGGCTATTCAGTTTATTCGTTATCACGTTTTTATGTCTTAATTATGTAGTTATGAAGCTTTATTCAATAATTTTCTGTTGTTTCAAACGTCTCTTTGATAGCGCAAATTCTAGACCTGTAATTTCATCATCGATCCATTTAATTTTTGGTTTCTAAGTGTCCATATCCCGCATAGCTTCTACTTGCTTTAGTTGTTTCATAAAATAGCACAAACGCCAAGTTTTTATTTATAGATAAAATATTCGAAGATAAGTTAAATAATAACATAATATTAATCGCTTTACGCATTTTCTAATTCAAGTAAAAATCATTTATCACAACTGTAACTTACGATATCGATCACTAAAGCCTATAAGTATATGATCGACGATCGTCAATCATATAAACCAAATTGATCATTTAGAAAAAATCACTCTAATACAAATAGGTACTCTAAATATTTTGAATCAATGATCAGATATCCATTAACCTTCAATAGTATCCTAATCGTACGTGTGGTAGGTATGCTTCTAGAAAATCAAATCTCAGAATCTTGTGTTGTTTGTATCTGATACAGATGAAACAGCTTTGGAAATCTGCACGCTGCTTCAATATGACAATATAACACAGTATGCTTTTCACGTCTAGGTCTATAACAGTGCCAGTGTGCTATTAGAACTTAAGAATTTAAAACTTTTGTTCTGAATGCCTAATTCATTATCAATGTGTGTCCACGATATTGAGGCGCCTGTAACGTTCGTCGGTCGATCGAATGGAATTGGTCGATCGATCAACTCCATTGGAACGAATGATGTGTTTTACTGGTCCCTAATGACTTGAATCGTGTTTAAATGAGCAATATTTAGTTGTTTCCCTACTAGCTCATAGATTTTCTATTTAAAACACATCATTCGGTCAAATGAAGTTGGTCGATCGACCAATTCCATTCGATCGACCGACGAACGTTACAGGCGCCTTAGTTTTAGGTAAGAAGGTCAAAGAGAACAGTTCCTTTGTATACGTATCCATCAGAATCAAATGGCCTTGAAGAATGAAGATCAAATCAGCTTCAAAATCAAATCATATCAAGTTTATACATTAGTACATTTGAGATTTAGAAATTTTCAGTGTGTAACTTCAGCAAAGAGCCATGTTGCGTATCATTTTTCTGCGCGTTGTCTTCCATAGAAACTTTCCTTGCGTCTGAGGTGCTGCCCACAAAGCTCAAAAGCAGTGTGGGAATCATTCTGAATTTTGAAGTTTGCAATACAGCGAATCTTGTATTCTTGGTTCACATTCATATCACTCGTTTCTCTCGGTTCAGATCAACATCTCGATGACGTTAAATCGTTAAATCAGTAACGCGTTATCCTTGTGAACAGTGTCCTACTGTTACCAGACAACCGGCCTCAGACATCCTGCCAGCTGTGCTCGGACGTGAGTCCGGAGTTAGAGTTGAGGAGGGTGGCGGGCATGAGCTGGGAGCCGTTGAACAGCTGATTAGAGTAGTTTCTCTCCACCCGCTCGCCCAGGATGGTGCCTATGATGTCATTGTCAGCGGGCGGGTTGGCGGGCTCGCCCGTCAGGTAGTTGGGGTACAGCTCTGAGGAGGTGGGCACGTTGAGCGGGTTGGTGGAAGCTCGGAACACCGGAACTCGGCTGTCCATGATCTCGCTGCCTGGGTTGTCGAGGGTGGCGTACGACATCTCGAGGGAGCTGGGCCGGGGGAGGGGCTTAGCGCAGGAGGTCAGGGAGTCGTGCTTGAGAACGGGGAGCGTGGAGATGCCTTGCAGCCGATGCGGGTAGTTCTTATACTCGTTCTGCTGCTGGTAGTCCAGGGCTTTAGTCATTTCGTAGCGGTGCACGCGATGTCTTTTGCTGCGCCTGAAAGCAAAGGAATTATGAAGTTGTGGTCCCAGATGGTCATCTCTTTGTTCACCTTTTTGTTACTTCAGATGTTTCATTGCAATTTTATTGGTTTTGTTCAAAACTGTAGGAAGTGTCTGTTACTTAGACGTTAGCATCAAAATTTCCAAGAAACCTGCTTTCTTGGTATAATGCTTTCTACCAGTGACTAAAGTTTTCATGGTCCAATATCATACTGGTTCTTTGTTAAACGATAGAACGGCATTTATAACTTTTCCGAAACATGAGCCCGCTAAAATTACAATGGTTAGCGATGTAAGAATAAGTTGGATGGGTAGATGTTGAGCCAATTTACTGAAAGGAAGTTTTGCATTTAAACCTTTAAAAGTTGCTTCCATTAACTCCTCGAATAATATGTACCTAGATGTTTAATTCTAAACTGCAAAAGCTTACACGAACATTAATATAACAGAACTTCTTTCTGAAGTCTAAACATTCAAATTATTAACCTCTGTGAACTCAGCGATTTCTCTGTGAACTCACTGAATACTTGACAAACTCACTTGATGAGGACTGCCACAATGATGACCGTGACGAGTACTATAGCTCCTGTGCCGGCTGCTATGCAGATAATCAGGTAGTTCCTGGACAGGCCGCCATCGTTGTTGTCATCCTTGTTGTCATCCGAGTCATCAGACCGGTTCTTTACATCTGGTGTGAGGATAGGAGTGTGATATAATGAGACATGGACAACTCGGGGAAATTCCCTCATGTCGCGATTACAATTTTTCGCCGGGGGCTTCAATATTATTGATTTTCTTTCTGATTTAAGTTTCAAAATGCTCACAACTCAGCAAATTGCCATGCATGAAATCAGTGAAGATCTGTGACGTATATCATTTAAAAGATGAGATCGTAGCTTACATTTACCCTGTTCACCACCCCCTCCTCCTCCTCCTCCTTCCCGTGTTCCCGTGCACTTCTCTATCAGCCAGATCTGGTTCTCCCCGCACACAGCCCGCGCTATGTTCTGCTGGCAGTCCCCAGTCCGGATTTCAGTACCCACGATGCTCTTGGGAAGTGGTTCGTTTTGGGGCAGTAGCGGTTGTTTCCTGTGGATAGGAAGTATGTTTTGATGGCGTGGTAATTCAGACATACATAGTCTTCATTAAAATTGTGAATTAACTGCTATATGCTTTTTATTTAGATGGACAAACTTTCGACCTTTCAACTTTTTAAAGTTTTAACACCATATTATGTATCATGTTGAGTATGAAATCACACATTGTTAACTCACTCTCGTCGATGGTTATCCAGTCCTTCTCCCGTACAATAACGTCTCCTCCCAGTTCCACCGCCA
The DNA here is from genome assembly GCA_011033025.1 of Beroe forskalii. Lineage (NCBI taxonomy): Eukaryota > Metazoa > Ctenophora > Nuda > Beroida > Beroidae > Beroe > Beroe forskalii. The sequence continues at coordinate 46,414 of WFMF01000279.1, read as the reverse complement.
CGTTCCTAAAGTCGTCGTCCCGCCGCAGGTAGCTGTGCAGCGTGCTCACTCCGTTGTAGTTCAGTCCGGCGATCGAGCCGTTGATTCCGATAGTTCCAGCTTTCGGCATGTTACCTGGGATAGTTCGAGTAAAATGTAGTAAATCATTACTATTTACTACAACGAAACCTCTCCGTTCTCTCGCGTCACCTGCTGATGGAAAAAGCTCATTGCAGTTGAAAAGGGGGGACCTTGCATCTGTAACGTTACTGCTGATTATTCTCAGTTGAGTCTCTTCCATCTCCACTCTGATCCTTGGATTAGAAAATCGATATTCAGTACCTATTTATTCTATGTTTGTGATAAACCTTTATAGATAAGACATTGGATTACCAGTGATGATAAAGCCAGTGTTTGTAGACTGCCCAGCCTGTCAAATGTCAGGTCCCGTACATTTTGTGGTCGATTCACCCAGAATTATAAAACAATATATTTAAAATACGATGGTTCATATTATGATGTTTGTTAATATAAAAGTTTATAGTACAGAAATATAACCTTAAATTACATAACCTTATCCTTAGATCACCAATAATAAAACTGTTAATTATCATTGGAAGCAATGAATGATGTTGGGGTGAAGCATGTCTGAATTTTAAAATCGAATCTAGAAGCAGCATGACAGCATGTTACCCTGGTGGAGCCTGCTAAATGTTCATTCAGCAGGCTCCATCAGGATAGCTTCAATGCTATCGTAATACTAATGCTGAATCTTTGAACTTTGCACATTTAAGTTTAACACCTCACTTTTTGTGCAGAAAAATGCTCAAGAGAAAAGAGTATGGTAGGATTAAAATTTAAAAGAGTCGAATTTAATATGCCTTGTTCTTTCAAATTCAAGTAAACCAGGATACCCTGGGTGAAATTCATGTTTTTTGTCATAATTTAACGTTACACGTTAAACCTAACTCCCGCTCACCTATGTAAATCTCAGCAGGGAAGATGAAATCCTCTACACTTTCTAGCTTCCTTTCATCTGTCACGTTGTTTATCGTGGTTATAATGTCAGTACCGTTCTGATCCACCTTTATGTAGTAAACCTGATAGTGGTATAGATATTAGCATTAGAAAGGGGGTTGTGTGATAGGTACGTGCATAGAATGTGCCCTTAACTTCTCTGATTGAGCATGGTGATTGCAATATTGCTTCACTCTGAACCATCTAATTTCATTGTGTGGCATGTTCAATCGTAGTTTATTACATTTGGTCTGTGGTCACATGACGCGACAGTGAGCTTAGCGTTCCATTTCTAGTCCTCTAAAATTTGAATAATCATCTGATAATGATCTCGCTGTGTTTCCTAGTTTTGATAATTTTGTACCGTTTTGAACCAGCATAGGTGCGAACTATTGAATAATTTACAGCATTTAGCTCTGGGGGATTTACCATTACAATGGAACGAATAGAATTCGAGCAAATTTTCTACATTCCCACATTTGATGCCGAGAAAGATAGGTATGAAGCAAGAACTTGGAGTTGTAAAGTGAGACCGGATTTTCATTTATCAGTCTATAACATTAACACAAAGAAGGGAACTAACATTCTTTGAACTTCAAGACTGGTTTACGTGGTCATTAAACGATTCTTCAGTAAAGTAGAATGCAGATTGAAAATTGATATCAACGCATGTCACGACACTTAACACTGCACAGCCTGCAGCTCCAATTTATAGAACGAACAGTGGTTTGAGGTTTCAATTCAGTAATATCACCTGGCACCTATATCTCTCTATCTGTCTATTTTATTTATCCATTTACACTGAAAACCGTCAAAAATTTTGTCATTTGAAATTTATTGATGTAGGTATAACATGCAGGATTGAGGCAATGGCTTTGCAAAATCAATTAAATCGTAATTTTAGAAATTGTAGCAATCCACGACAATTCATCAGAAGTATTAATTTGACATCTTTCCGGTTGACTGCGGCCTGTACTAGCCGCAGTTTATCAATTCATTAAATTCATTAATAAGGTGCTGACATATTGGCGCGTGCCGGTATCACTTCGTCAGGCTGCCCAGGCTGAGCTCCAAAATTTGGTATCTTTGAAATGAATAACTATACCGGTAGTGAGGACTTGGTAAGGTATCGTACTTTAGAATATTGTTAGCCCGTAGTTCTATGTAATAATTTGATTCAATGTGGTTCTAGGCCCGTAGTTCTATGTAATAATTTGATTCAATGTGGTTCTAGGTTTGTACCCGCGAGGCTTATTAATGTGCCTCTCACACAGACCCTTCCTCATGACTCACCTCCTCTGGGATAAGCTCTGTTCCAATCATGAACCAAGTATTAACTGGTGGGTCTCGGAGGTTAGCCAGAACTGACAGCTTCTTCTGCATCAGTGAAACCTGGATAAACTGAGGAAGGTTGAAAGTGTTAGTGAAAAGGTTAGGCTGGAGAGTGGAATGTATTTCTGAGTTAAACAAATACCATGCACTAGGTGCTTGTGGGGACTCTGATCCAAAACCATGGCAAAACGTCAATGTCATTGCTGTTAAAAAGTCATTTCAGTTTGTTTAGGGCGCGTAAGGCGACTGTTCAAGGACCATATCACGGCAGTACCTGCTCAGATCGACTCTGGCTCCTGATGCTGATGATGTGTTGTCTGTCCATGGTCAGTGTGCCCAACTTGAAGTACAGAGAGAATATGTTGAAGTGAGTCCTCGACTTCGTCTCATTCTTGAAGCTGACGTACCCAGTTGGTTTCAACTCCAGCGAAGGGAGAACTGAAAATGATAGGCAAAGTTTGAGAGAGGGATTCTGGGAAGTTTTGGCATGGTAGATAAGTTTTATATTATGATTTCTCTCCCTTCGGCCATTTTTTATCATCAATCCTGGCAACTTTAGATATAACCGCTCATATTAACACTGGTATTTGGCTTTTGAAAGACTTACGTTCGCTCTTGATAAGTGTTGCTGCTAAAAGAACCGTTAAGCCGCATAAAAGTCTCTGTATCATTACCTACGGGAAGTGTTAGTTTGCAATGAGGTGGCCGTAAATTTGCAAATGGAATAATCTTGAGGCCTGTTACGTGAATAAGCGAAGAGAGTTTTAAAGGTTTTATCGACTTCGAGTTTAGAATTATTTAGCTCGAGTTTAGAAATCATCAATTACTGAAAATTGTCATTCATATGTAGGTTGACTACTTCATGACAGATTTTCGCATATGATTGGTTATACTGATCATTAATAATTGATACACCGATTTAAGTTCAAACTTCAAATCAAACAAGATGTTATGGCCTTGAATCCTTGAGATTGGGACGAAATCAAATGAAGTTGTTGGGCACGAAATGCTAGCAAAAAATACTTAAATTATAAAACGGTATTTCGGTTAGCCATCTCAAACACAATGCAATACGGATAACAGTGATATTTACAAAAAGTAACATATTTAAGAAACGACATATGGTCCGAGTAATCTCGCAGTTTCATGATAAGGTGATGTAACAAGGTCGTTGTTAGAAGAATAGGAGCTCACTGTATTTTACTTGTGACCTCGGCACAAAAGCCCCCAATTAACCTGTGTATTCTCTCGGGTCTCATGTTTACTCTTTTATCGAAATTATATAAATTATGGTACTGGTATTCTGGAGGGAATTCAATGTTGGCTTATGAATTGAGGGTTAATTTTATAATTACTGTTACGGCACATAATGTACAGGACACCATTGCATGTGGATGGGCCACAACTCTTCATTAAATTTTCTTGGAACCTAGCCCGTTCCCTTTTAATTGGAGTAGATTACAGGCAATACACAATACAGGTGTACCTAGTGAACCTACTTAAGAACAGGACAAATTGAGAATAGCTGCATAGCAATTATCATAAGATTATTGGAGAAATGGATATTACTATATTAGATTCCTTGCATAGCCAGTTATGATTGACTAAAAAACTGACCTCACACAAGAATCAAGATAAACTTAAAGAAACTCCTGAATTAAAAGGTGGTCGAAAAACAGTTTTATATTCTTTAAAATTGAATTCACTGCTGAAAAGACTTGCTTCACGGCACTAGAGTACACGAGGCGGATTAGAACACAAAAAACACCCTCATCATTATACAAAAACAGTACCACAGAATGTTTGCTGTAGGACAAACATGTAAAAAGAGACAATGGATGTGCGCATTATACTAATGTGCCATGTGTATAGCACCTAAACTAGTGAGGTAGAGTATAATGAATAGCCCACCTGGCGCACAGGTCACCTGACCAATCAACAGCGCTGAATCACAGTCCACTGGCCAATGAGCGGGCGCTACGTCACTGTACACGGGCCAATGAGAGAGCGGTACGTCACGTGACTGCGTTATACGAGTGTGATTAATATAATAATATATTATTATACCCAGCGGGGTGTGTGTCGGGTGCCCTAAGGGCAGAAGGAACCACCACACAAGTTAGCAGAGTAAGTACCTACGGAACATGATCACTCAGGACTCTCCTAAAGGCGCGTGCTGGAGAAATAGGCTGTGCAGATGACGTCATTATCATTGCTCAAAGTAGTAAGTTGATGGAGTTGAACCGCCCATTTTTTGTGAGTTTGTGTGTCAAGTAGATGCTGATTAATGTTATGAAACCAAGGTAAGTAGGCAGGGTTTGTCAACAGATCGCGTAGTGAGAAAGTAAACTTGATGTTTATTGAGTACCGAGATTACATCATTGTATGCAGATTGCAGCTGGGCGTGTCACGTGTGAGCTCAGCACATGTTCCTAGCGCCTGCGATTCCTTTGCTAGAGCTGTGCAGAACGTGAACACAAATGATATTCCCTGGCTGTATGAACCTGATGTATCGACTGATTGTACTGATAGTCAATAGAATGTTCTAAGATGCTTGTATAGAAATACCCTTAAACTCTGCAGTCTAAAACTTTTTCACAGTGTACAGCGAGAGAGTGATAAAAATAATACCATCTGAGTCTGAGTCCTAAGAGTGGCCAGTGTCAGCCGCTCAGCCGCCTTTACCAGTTCTTGGACTGTTAAAAGTTAAACTGTACACTGATCATCATTCAGAATATGAAGGCGATAGTGATAATACGAAGACAATAGGCTTTCTAACCTCCTCTGCCATTGGCTATAACGAGGCGATGGTGGTCTCAACGTGGGACATAGTTATTATAGAATTTATACAAGTTCTCTTTCTTTGAGAGAGGGAGAGAGGGGACAAAGCAAATGAAAAGAATTTAAATAAGAGTTTGAGTGAGGGGGGTCGTGATGCATATATTGATGGGATAAGTAGAACTGAACATATCACAATGACAATGGGCTGTAGAAGTGCTGATATAGGAATATATACGGAGGGCTTCTATCAATAGGAGATCGTGGCTTGCTTTGGTGTGTTAATTGGCCATGATTTGTGTTTGTGGGGAGAGGAGCCCTCTCTTGGGGTGTCTTAGTGCCAGGCTGGAATAGAAATCAATTGGGTGGGGCATCTTGCCAATGCATGAGAGTAAGGCAGAGTTTACACTGTCCTACTTTGCAAGGAACCATTTATTTTTTATTAACCGTTAACTTTTGACGGATCTCGGACCGGTGTATATAAAAACAGCTAAGAACAAAACGTTAGTTAAATAAACAGGAGACCTGACTGGCCAGATAATCGGCAATACGACATACGAGAGTAACAAGTCATAGCTTGACAGATATACGAGCAAAAACGAAAGAAACACACCCACATCCAGTAACGGACAGATCTGCGATACAGCGTACAGATACTGTAAGATCATGTGTAAGATTGTGGAAGCTCTAATATTAGCAACTGACAGAGTAAAGGTCTGAGAAAGTTAGTACACAGACTCTCTCAAGTAGCCTTATCAGTTCAGAGGAAACCTCTGCCATGTCACTCCACAGTCCACGCACAGACAAACACACACACAGACACACTGATACAAACACACACACAAACAAACACACTGATACAAACACCCGGATACATGTAAAAACACCTATTTTCTCAGCAACATATATTGTGTTTTTAGCACACCAACGCGTGTCATATCGGAAATTAGGTCACATCGTCCGTCAACAGCGTCCAGATAAAGCGATCAGAGCTGTTATTGTTGTTTGGTATCCTCAAAGTCGAGCTTCGGTGTCGGGGCAGTATAAAACCTCTCTGAAGCTTGCTGGAAAGTTGGAAGTCTTAGGATGCTCAGTTTAATGAAGTGGCTCTTGGTAACGCGTGTCTTGCATTAACTGGAGTAACCGACGGCTCTTTTAACCATCTGAATATGCCACAATATTAAAACCCTTACAGACGAACACGCTTCGCACAGTATTGTCTGATATACCCGACACTGACAGGAAGCTGGTTTAATAATGTGGCTTCAGAGGACAAAGGTTCACCCGAGAACATGAACAAAGCCGAAGCATCACAATATACAAAGTTCATGACATAATGGTGAGAAATCAGAAAATTAATGATTCACGGATCTCCGCAGTATAAATTGTTGATTGATTTGACGTGTGCTGCCTAACATATTCGCACCCTGATCTATTATAAGCCACTATCAGATGTCACGTGGTACAGCAGCCCATGTGAATTTCACAGAAATAATGAAAATTCTGTGAACGAATTTCTCTTGACCAACCAGACGAGGAGAAATAATCCCTGAGAACCAACTATGGCACAGAATTAGATCACTCTCAGCCAATGGGGTGACAGATCCAAAGATTGAGAACCAATCCGAGGCAATATCTTAGTGCATTGTGGTAGAAATGTTGACAGCTGACCCATACATAGATTTTAAACCTACGCCACATCTGTTTACAATGATGGTTGATCCAAGTATCCATGCTGACCTTGAAATAGAAATAGGCATGAGCCAATCACAATCTGTGACTCTGGTTACTGGTATTGGTCAATCAACTGTTGAGTGACATTTCAACTGAATTACAAAAAGAAGATGAGAGAAATTAAAATACTGAGTGGTGAGTTGAAATGAAATCATATCGACCTTTTCCTCGCAATTTCCGTTGCAGGGTTTAAGGAATTTAAAACTTTCTCGGATTGTTATGAAACAGTTTTAAAATGGAAAAGAAAAACAGTCATGACCTTGCACAACTTCGCAAACCAATGAATCAAAAAATATACCTAGGGCTAGTTTTAAAACTAAAAGGAACGCGTTAAACGATAGGCTGGGGCCAGATGCAAGATGAAACAAGTAAAATGGCAAAGTTTTAAACTTTAGATATCTACGATCCTTTAATAAGTCAATCATTCCGTCAAGTGGTTGAGTGTAGTATCCAAAATTACAAATCAGTATCAAAAGAAAGAAAAAAAGAGAAAATACATTTATGCGATTTAAAGAAATCTTCAAATTTCAGTTGTTTTCACAACTGTTGTCTGCAAACGCATATACCAACATTGATGGGTTGTTATGCAAATATTGATGAAACATGTGCCCTGTCACATTGCACGGAACTCTAGCAACGTCGACTGGACTAACAATTTTATCACAGAGGGGAAGCCCCGATAATTGACTGAGAAATTAGTGGATTTGTCTAAATTATAAACATCGTATTATATATTCATTTGATTGTATAATCCTCATAGAGATAACATAAGAATGTACACAAAGAGGACACACAAAATGTCCCAAGAAATTCTGTAAGGTAGCATAGGGCAACAGTGGCAAGGTAGCTGTGCTAATTAAAATCCAATGAATGTATCTCAGAATGGCATTGGAACTGTAAAACTCAAAATAGGTATATTGAATTGAAAAGTGTAATTAAGCCTTTTAATTCCCAGCCGTATAATTAGTACCCAAGTGTCCATTGTGGAAGGTCACTCACTATTCGAAGTACCTCAAGTTTCACTAATAAGAAATTAACTATGGGCTATACAACTTGACAATAGATTGGAGAACAAAACGCCAAATATGATAATAGAACAACACGCCAAATTTTGAGTAACATTCACAATTCCGAACAGAGAAACTTTAAACTTTCAATGGAGAAAAACTCATTGTAAGTGCTCAGTTAAGCGAAACCTTTATCCCTGGACACAATATGTTTCCTCCGAGATAAATATCTCCGACGGGCTCAGAGTCAGACTACAGAACGTCAGAACACAGCCCTAACAAACAATCCATCGAGCTTGAGGAGCACGGGACACAGGAAGTAAGATTTATATAATTAGAATGATTTATCCTGCGCAGTACATGATTTTAAATCTGAGCATATATATAAATTTTATGTAAAATTGTATATCTCAAGCACTGTCATTGTTCTGGGGCCTTGAATATAACGAACCTTGCTTGCCGAATGGTGATGTGTGTGTCATTCTTTGGTGCTCTCAAGAATTTACAGTCAAATACGAGACGTTTGTATGAAAATATGAGATTCAAGAGCTTTCAGATTATTTTGAAAAGTAAGACTTTGTGTTTTCCAATTACCATTCACCTGTCAAAACTGTGTTAGTTCAAAATTTGAGTGCTACCATTTGTGTGAATCAAAACTTTGATTGAAAACAGAAATTTTGTAGTTGTTTGGCTGGCATCGAGCTCTAATTATGAATGTGATTCATGAAAACGCCTCTACTTAGTTCGTTTGAAGTTATATGCAAAATGTCTAAGATTTTCACAAAAGCACAACATAATATTATGAAAAAGAAAATATGTTGTTCAAGTGTATGAAAGAAAGTTCACTGCCAAACTACGTAGGAATTCATGCATCCTACATTGCCGTTAGACTATAGAGTGAGTGGCGTGTCCGCGCAAGGGAATATATTTGACTTTTCCAATCTTAGAATGGCAGTGTTTGAGAAGGTCTAGTAATTCCATATGTTAAACAATAATATCAAGTGACATTAATGGGACCCTTCTGCAGCCAATGAGAGGCTTCTAAATCATTGTGATGCCAATTAAAAGCCAATGAAATTGCAGAAAACGGCTGTGCTCTCACTATTCAGAAAAAAGTAATTCATATTACCGCCACGGCGAATGAAATAAGATATGAGAAATAAGTAAATTGGTACCATTCGCTCAATTAATGATCAATTTTAACTTTACTGTACGCGTACGTACAATAATTTACCTACATAAGTAATAATTGACTTGGCCTGAATAAATTCTAGCATTCCTCTTGGGTTGCGAACTTATTTCGCAACTCAGGAAGTCAAGAGGAATATTAAAATTCGTTCAAATCAGGCAAACAATGTGACTCTTGGATATAACCCCACTTAACAATTAATCATTGGCTGATGTAAAAATGTTTAACTGTGAGCATCAACTGAACAAATAACGAATTTAATTTAAGGGTTTTAAGTTTCACTGCCTTCTGAATTTCATGATTTCTGAAATTTTGAGCAAGTGCAGAAGGTTTAATTCTTTAACTCTTTAACTTTTAGTGCTTTAGATTTTGAAACCACGTGAAATAAATTACTTTGCCTGTTTATGCTTCTAATTGGGTTAGTTTTGGCCTGTAAGGAGCAACCAAAAGGGATAGTACTTATAGTTGTATTACTATCGCATTGGTCAGGAAATAGATATAGGTAAAGTAGGAAAGTTCAAGCATTCGAACAACTGGGATATTACAAAAGTGTGAACAAGGGATATGATAAAGTGTATCAAGATATAATTATAACCGTGTCAGTTACAAGATTTGGGAACAGTTCACAGTTGTCGAAATGGCTAATTACTTAATTTGTGGGATAATTTCACTATCTTTATAGAAGCAGTGAGTCCATAACTGAGCATTGAGCACCTTGTTGATCACGTGACCTCCCGTCTTAATGAGTTCATGAGAACTGTCGAGAGTTTGATCAGCTAATCAGAAACTTTAAATTAGACTCAATCTGTTGAGGCCATGGGTGGGGCCAGCTAGCAGACTCAACAGCCTTAAACGTTTCTCTAAAGAAGGGGATACCTTACGTTGTACATGTGAAGGTCTCCACAAATAATATACGCACAAATTCAGACATTTCTTATTTAGTACTAAGGTGCATCCCGCCCTTCCAGGAGTCCATTACTCCATAACCATTAAAACTTTGGAAGATTTGTATCATGAGAATTATCACCATTAATAAAGCAGCTAGGATATTTCCTTCTATCTTTCTTTATTAAAGTATCAAGGTTTTTAATTTAAGAAACTTCTCGACGCATAGTAGTTTTAGGTGTCTGATAGGCATAGGTTGATCGATCAAATTCATAAACTTGAAACATGCAAAAGTGGTCATGCAGGCTCTGCTCTGTGCTTATGTCGTAATTGTAAAAACACTTGTAAACATATTCAAAATGCGTTTCCTTCGAATGCGTTTCCTTCGAATCCGCTCATGTTCAAACACTTATACATGTTTTAAATTTCGATCAAGTCTATATGCAGTACGAACTACATCATACATTACAAAAGCGCAAAAACTTCAGTTTAATGAAAACTTCAGCCTTCAATTAACGGCTACTTACCAATTAGCCGAGGAAACAAAAGAAAATTTTGCTTGTTAAGAGTGCAATAAGCTCAAATTAGTATGCATTTACATAACTGTATTTACATAACACGCATTGATGAAAGCGTCCTCAATGTAAAAATGCAATTCTCCTCTTTTCACTGCTTTTGGGGAGGGGGGTGTGTCTCCCCTTATATTTTGGTAGAACGAATTTCAGTTATGGGTTGGTCAGTACGTGTACAAAACTTTTGACTGTGGACTCTCGAGTCCATAGGTCCAACATAGCCCATAGCGCTGCCCCATTATGGCCACATTTTTGTAGATACGAGCTTTAAACTTGTTTTGTCCATCATTCAGGTCAAAATTGATATGAGGGGCAAGTCAATTTACAAAAGACCTTATTTGGCCATTTTAGCCCATAAAAACCTTAAAAAATCTACAAAAATCTACAAAATCACTTATTTCCAATTTTTCCATGAAATTTTCAGGATTGCTTCAAAACTTAATTTCCCACTTATTTCATTGAGCCGAATTTTGAGTTAGGCCCCAAAAATTTTTAAAATTTTATGGCCATCAGAGCAAACATCTCCGGTGATTTAACAAGTCTAAAAGAAAAAATATTCAGGTAAGCGTACCAAGGAAGTTTCTAAAATGATAGTAACGAACATTTATAGGAGAAGCGCCAGCCCAAAACAAAGATAATGATATCTATAAGATAATCTATTCCAATTTGTTATGATATAGACTAGTTAATTATGATATAATCAGCTGTGGTAGCTGGTAAAACAGTAGGATCAAGTACTACAGCAAGACGTGGTGAAAGTGGTGACCTTGCCCTACAAGTACACAACACACAACATAATATCACAAGGTGGAGTGAGTGTAGTACAGGCCGGGGCTGAGTTTTTGTGGACAATGGACGTCATTCCTTTCACACCAGTGGTAATGATATGTGAGTCAGCAATGACTTGCTCCTGTTTTGTGCTTGTTTTGACTGTATTTATTACACCCCATGTAGCACTCTATTTGTGTGTATGGAAGTTTTTGTGAACTCTGTTAATCGGTCATTTAAAATCTTGAAATTCATACTATGTTCTACTCAAAAATACTAATATTATAGGGAGAAAGTGCAACGAAATTCGAGAAAATCATAGCTTCATAGAGCCCCGATTTACCAATGCCTTCTGGAGAAAAAACGAGTTCAATTACGGCCATTGACGATTCAAATCGACGTTCTACTGAAAAACTATTGTTTTATCTGCTCTGAGTTACAGTGTGAGAAAGTACAAGAAATGTATCTCAGTTGAGTCCCTCTCGTAAGGCTCTAAGATTCTCATTGTTTCACATAGCTTTTGTTTCTGAATCAGAAACTAATAACTATGATGGAATCAAACCAAAAACATAAACTACAATTCTACAATCAGAAACAATAGTACAAATAAAGAAGAAAAGACACTAGACAGGCCCGGCCGCAAGGCCCATGCACAAGAGGATAATCAGAAACAATGATATATATTTAGATATTTCTCAAATTTGCCGCCGTTTAACTGCGTTGTCCCCAGTATTGAGCTGTGAGATCATACAATGAGTACAGACTGTACTATGGTGGAGTGTAGTACAATATAACAGTTGTACTGAGTCCATCTAATACCATGTGTCACATGGTGGCTCAGATCCAATGTTCTGAGTCACCATCTGGTCCATATTGTGAGATTTTAGATGAAAAAACTTGAAGTTGAAATTCCAGTGTATTGTTACTGAGTGAACGAGAAACACGTCTAGAAGATCTTTGAAAAATTACCCATTTTACTAAAAATTCAAATATGTCGGGTAGTTGATAGATCATCCATCGCCATGCCGTTGAGTTTGAAATTCAAATGTTCAAACTTACAATTGTTGGAACTAAAAGACGTACTTACTTAGGAAAAACGCAGCATGAAATGATAACTTTCAGTGATGTACGCTGACGACATCCAAAGTAGTAAGGAAAGATCAAATTATCACCGACCACACAAACTGACACGACTGATCACACTAAGTACCTTGGATGACTCATAGACGGACTGTCTCTCACAACCACGTGACACATGCAGCGGAAGAAAGTGAAACCAATACAGCTGGCAAATGTAGATGCCATATTTCTTACGTTCATGATTACGACACCAGCAAGCAGTGAGGTAGATTATGACATCGGCAAACATACAGACAGATTAAGCCACCGGCAAACAGACAGACGTAGACGCACACCCGAGCTTCAAATCCTAACTGTCATGATGACTGGCATGGTTGTCACAAGGAGTGTGGGAAGCCCTCCAATCTCTACCATCTTGGTAGATGTAGATAGGAAATGAGTTGATGGCACCCGCGTCAACTAGTGGACACTACGAATAATAGGCGGTTGAAATGGCGTGATTTCCGTGGTTTAAAGTGTGGAATATGACCAATGGATGATGTGGATTCGCCTGTAACTCGTGAGCGACCTTTATCAATCATATGCTGTTCTAGTTCGTGTTTAACATCATCAAATCCGAGTAGTAGCGAGTGTACTTCAGCGATGATGATGTATAAAGTGATGATGGAATTGTATCCCTGTGTCAAATGACCTATGAAGTGTCAAATGGTCCTGGTACTTCACGGGAAATAGACACGTCGCATCACGTGATGGGAAATTGTAATAAGTCACGATAATACCGAGCGTTTGGACACTTATGATCGACTGTAACAGTATTTAGTGGAAGTTACTGCAGTGGTAACTCTGTAAGTTCCCACCGCCTATCTACTTCATAGATGTGACTGTGAAGTTGATAGCTTCCACGATCTGTAGTAAGGTGTGATAACTGACATTTTCCAAGATTAATCATCCCAGCTTCCACGACATGTGACTAGGGAGGTTAATATGAGGTGACTATAGTCAGTCTGTGACTGTTACCTATAGTAACCACCCCAGCTTCCACGACCTCTAGTAAGGTGTGACTGTTTCCAAGTTTTACCACTCATATATAGTGCTTCCAAAACTTGGTACTGTCGTTATCTGTACAGTAAACACACATGTTATTACTCATATGCTCTGTGTCAACTGTCATGTGTGAAGTGATGTGCTACAACTACAAGTACATCATTTACATTACGTAACCTTCTCTCTCCTCTTAATATATGATAATGATATGCGCATATTATGCTGATATTTATCAGCATTATCTCTTGGCAGGAGCTCCTGCATTAGTCCTGCACCACTGAATGGCTCCTCTGATTGGCTCCTCCGCCAATTGCATTAGCTCCTCTGATTGGATCCCCCACCAATGGTGGGTGCAGAGTATCACCATCACTCTCTACGTCTCTAGTACTGTAACAGAGTGTCGAGGGTGTAGACTGCTGTAGTAGAGTCATGTGTGCTGCACTGGCTGAGTTAATCAGTGATATCAGCCAACCATTGATATTCATTGATTGGATTTGGCAGACCAATTGGGAGAAAATCATTGATTGGATTTGAGTGTCACGGTCTGTCTGCTGTAATATGTTGCTTAAATTTGATAGTTTGATAACGAGAAATTCGGGAACGTGGGTCTCATATTGCTATAGTGCTACATGAGGTAACGAAACAAATTTTAAAGTGATAATCTAAACGAATATGTGCAGAGTTGCACTCTATTCTGAGAGCTTTGCTCTTTTTCCTTGAGGAAAGTTGCGGCATTTCCTCTCTTCCGAGTTTAATGAGTAAATGCCGTTCACAATTGCGTCCTTTTATCTGGGAGTCCTTTCATCTGGGAGGCGCAGAATTTGATATTTAACGGAAAAGGTAGTGATATTCTTGCAGCAAAATAGAAATGAAACGTAGATCTTTTTCAATCCATAAAAGTCTGCTTTTTTGAGTTAATTTCTCAAGGCATACTGATTCCTGAAATTTGATGAAGGATCTGTCCCATGGAGCTGAAACTTTGCAGGCCGTTCGTCTAAGACCTTAGCCATACACCAGATGGTTCCAGAATTTTGGAATTACCCCTCTAAGTCTAACTTGTTATTTTTTGAATTATAACCGAGCAACTGCACGATTTTTCGACCAAAAAGTCAGTGCCCTAGTTTCACCTCTGAATCGCCATACAGGTATCCTACTCTCCTTTCCGACCACAAATGGTGGTCATAAGCAAGGTGACCCTACTGCTGCTATGATATATGACAGTTTTCAATATTGTCGCTTTTAATTCGAAGCATCCTCTATTTGTATATTTGAGGCGTATTCCCACTGAATGTGATATTCATTCGTCGAAATTTGTAGATTTGAATTTTGGTGGTTATTCCCCTCCCCAAATCGAATTTATTATTTTTCGACCGCTGTCGAATTCCCCTCGCCCTTGATGTTTCGAAATTGATGGACAGAAATCACAATAGTTGTATTTAAATCATTATAATATTTCAGTATTTCACAAAGAAAAATAATCGTTGTCTCTACCTAAAATTATAAATTGGAAATTATCAATTAGCCATTAATCTATATGTATCAATTAACATAAATTCGCTTTATTATTTCACGATATAAGTATTAAGTACATTTTGAAGCCTTCAAACTGTTCAAAATGCTTGATTTCATGATTAACTCGAATGATTGACAGATTTAGATTGCAGAACACTGTACACTGTATAGTGTATAGAATTAAATACTGAAATTCCTCATTCCTATGAGAACATGCATATTATCGGCTCTCTGGCTCATGTCCACAGTCCACACTATATCGTAATTTATCCTTCGAGCTTCGGAAATAGTTACGCTTGATCTGGTATCACAGAGCTTTATGGTATGTTTTCCAATGCGTCTCAAATTATTTATAGCTTTGATTTGTTTGTTTGATCGAGCGTTGATAACGATAAGCACGTTACATGTCAAATCACCCTTTCCGTGATCATGAATTGTTAGTCTGAAGATTTGAGATGGTATTGATATCTCAACATAGAACACACATATAACCCTTCAAGCCGATCCTGTCGATGTCTTCGGCGTTACTGGGGAATTCTTTTTCCTTCGTTTGAAAGACAAACTCAGTCTCCTTGCTTTTCTCGACAAACTGCTCGAAGTTTTCAAAACCTTGGGCAGCCTGTCCCCGAATATCTTGCGTCTGAGCAGATAAGACGCGATAGCGGATACGAAACACGAGTCTGCGTGGGGCTCCAAATGGAGCCAGTACCTCATGGAGGACATTTCCTTCTGAATGGTGGCTATTGGCAGGTTGCCAGACTTGGTTCTGATTTTGAGGACGTTGCCCCACTCCCGGTGCACGACGAGGGACTGTTTGAGGAGGGGGAGGGGGGCTGTGCGACTCTGGGAGGAGTTGGGGAGCGCTAGTAGCATCCGGTGGTCTGCTTCTGATACGAGGTTTAGGTGGTACTTCACTCCTGAGGGAAGGGGAGCCTTCGTTAGACTGTTAGATTGTACAGTATGGTTATTGGTTACTGTATGGTTACTTTGACAGATTTCCATTATTCGCAAATTCCATTCTCTTTACAGAATCCTTACAGTTTGTAATACACTTACTAGATTGTGAATTCTACATTCTCATTGCTCACTGTTACAACTCTTAAAGTTAATAATCCTCCTATACTGTAGAACTTTCACCATGAATTACAGTCCTTTCATTTCAATTTGATACTATTTTTAGTTTCCAAAATCCAGATTATTTCCCTTTCACCTGCTGAAAGTGTTGCCCTTCTTGATTCTGGCAATTTGCCCATCTCTGTACCCCTCTATCGTGTAGTAGATCCCCACTGGGTCATCTTCTGAATCCAGGTGTTGTAAGCAACCCACGCTAACTATATCCAGCATCGTCCTGGGAGATTATGAGGAGTCTTTAAGTTTTAGTCAGAAGTGTTTTTCCTATATAAGGTTCATGAGTATGATTATTGGCTAGTGTAATTAACCTAGATAAAATCGGTTATTCTCACATCTTGCAGGTTTCGAATCCAACCTGTCAACCTGAATATTGTTTCAGTAAATATATCAGATTGTTTAACTGTGCGAGTGCCAGAAGTTAACATGCACGAATATTTGTTTGCCGTAAACTTATTGTTGTTAAACTTCCGGAAATAGCTGTATACCACCCGGATCCCTGAGTCCTCATGTCTCCTGGACTAACCTGTAGTTTCTACACACAATGCCATCTCTACTGAGCACACAGGAGAACTGTATCTCTCCGTCATCGTTATCTGTTATCGTACACTCGCACTTCTCAGGGTGGCCGTCCAGCATCAGTGTCCGTCTAGTCGGCCGAACGTACTGCTGAGCTGAAACGCAAGGAAATACTTTATAGGTGGTTACAATATTTCAATGGTGACATAACATCAAAGTGAGCAAAATTTTTCCTTGTTTAACTCATACATTTGGGATTTAGAAAGCACGCGCAAGGAAATATTTCATAGTCGCCTAGTTCCCAGGATGAGGAATATTTGAAATTCTTCGCAACAAACCCACCCTGTATCGTGCGGCATTCGAATGGGTACTCGTAGGCTATCGCTCGAAACATGAGGATTAGAAAACCTCGCAGCTACATCTGAGCATGGTAAACGATTGACTCATGCCGTGGAATTATCGAATGCAAGTTAACAGTACAATGTTAATAAGTAGTTCTAGTTGGTAATTATTTCCAGAGCATTCGGGTCGAATCTAGATTCAATGATGAATTACTTCGATAATTTAAAACTCAATGTTCCTTTTCAAGTTTAAAGTTAGGTAACAGTGTCGACAGCAAGGAAATAACAAATTCCTAAATTCTGAGAGCGATGAATATTGAATATACTAGGTAGCAGTAAACTATTTTTATAGTAGCAGGTTAAAATAAATCTTTAATGAAAACCAGACGTTTAATAAAAACAAGGAATCGACCCCAAGAGACAAAATCTTAGCAGGATTACTATAATAAAGCTTCCTGAGGCGTAATATGTGTTCAGACCATCCTAGAGAGCATATAACATGTACCTTTACGTCACACTTACTGTGATATCAAACTTTTTCATTTCCATTATCTCATATGATTCTGAGTTGTACTTTAACACGCAATATAGCTTTATAGTGAAAATGATTAATGGGTACATAGAGAATATTGAAAAGCATGAGATAACCCTCATCGTGATGACAACTGCTTATAATCCTGTGATTTAATTTCGATGCGCGTAATGTATTGCACGTTCTAACAGCAACTCAGGTATAAAGCCAAATCTTTAGAAAACCTATTTACTTATTTACTGGCTGACAGACAATGATGAGTGAGTAAGTGAGTTAAAATTGATGGAAATAGCTCGTAATGCTTCCTTTGTCGAAAATAGACGCCTAATTTGGTTCTTGAAAACCTCTTGAGTCTAAATCTGTAATCCAAGCTTTTCAGCTTGTCTATTATCTTGAATTTGAACTTGAAATTATTGAACTTAATAGTCATACCATAGCGTAATAAAATTCAATAATATAAGAATAAGGGCTACCAAAAATATAGCGAGGGAAGCATAAAAATATACTCTGAAACCATTACATACTCTTATCGGCATATGCAAAACATTTCTAAAACACGACCGAACAATATAAGTACTTCTTGAAGCAAAATGTCGTACACTAATCAGTAATAATAAAACGGGCACACAGATCAGCGGCACGCGACAAAAGCACACGCGCATACCTCGGCTTCCCAAGTTCCCTACTACACTGAGCAATACGTGCCAATGTTAGGTGTTGTATGTGTTGCTGTTAGCACCACTGTAAGCTTTAACTGCTAGTACCTACTGCTACTATAACTCCAGTACCTACTAGAGTGCTAGGACCAAATCTCAGACAACGTTGTACGATCTATGTAAGTATGTTAAATAGCAAGGTGTTAAACTGTGTTGAAAGAAAATGAACGACATGCTACGATAGTGCTTCTATCTCTTGGTCATTAGATATATTTCGATGCATATCTTATCATAATTAATGCTGATTATTTCCTTGTCACTAATAATGTTAACAAAATAAACCCCGTGTACATTTGTGTTGATTTACACTGCTCTGGCTCCAGCTGGTAGCTGTTTAACCGGTTAAACTAATCTTAAGCTAGAAATAGTTGCTTCTTTATTGGCATCAGATTAAGTGACAGTCATATTATTATGATGGTAACAACAATTTGCATAACTTATCCTTTTACATAATTTGATCCTTTTCTTCTATTTATAACTAACGCTGTCCAGTATCCCGTATCTGGCAAAGACGAGATGTTTGATTGCCAAGAGTAACCCGGAGTTACAGGTGCCTACTTGACGCTCATCCGCCATCTATACTGCCGTGATTTGGAAAAAGGAAGTAACTAGCATGAACTGTTTCGAGATAATCACCTTTGCGTTTCACATTTTCTCGACAATTTATTTTCGCCCTGTGGCGGTGAAATTCATATATACTGAGGTGAATGATCACCTCGCTAATTTTTATTTCTATTCAATAATCAGTGCATCCGGTAATGGGTTAATTGCAGGAAAGCCTAAAAACGATTTGGGAACTTGTCAGCTACTATAATTCCGACTAAACTGCAGGCGTTTAAATCAGGGTATCAAACTGTTATCTTGACAGCACACCAAACTATGTTCAGTAGAGGAAGTAACTAACACATTTTCGGTTTATTTGGAAAAAGGAAGCATCTATGTAAGATACTTCCTTTCAATTCTGGCCTTTATGAGAGTATTACCTAGAAAAAGAAGTATAAGGCATGAATAATCAGTAAGATACTTCCTTTTTACAAATTATAATTTGAACACTCTGGAGAAACTGTCTCAAAAGGGAAGTAAGTGCCCAATTTTCATAGGTTTATCTGGAAAAGTATCTGCGAGATACTTCTAGTCTCTTCCAGATAACAAAATCACAAAATCGCTGAAATGTTCTCAAAACTGCAGTTACTTCTTTTCCTAGAGTTTTCAGGAGCAGGCGCCATTCCAATGACATAGCTCATCTTGTAGAGCTCTCAACGAGCTGAAAATTTTGGTACCCATATCTCCAAAACTTCAAAATTTGCAGTTACTTCCTTTTTCCAGATCACGGCAGTATAGCCATAGGCGGTATCATCTGTACCTGTAGGCACCTAAAGGTGGTAGTCAGTCGTCTATGGCCATAGGCGGTATCACCTGTAGGCACTAACTAGCTCCTAAAGGTGGTAGGCAGGCGCCTATAGGCGGTATCACCTGTAGGCACTAACTAGCTCCTAAAGGTGGTAGGCAGGCGCCTATAGGCGGTATCACCTGTAGGCAATTACCAGCTCCTATAGGTGTTGGTTGGAAGGCCTTTTAGTTTCAGATTGTACTGTAGATGCATTTTCTGAGTGACTGATAATTGACATGATTATCTGTGGCCTTTGGTAAAATTAGCAGTCCATGTTCAAGGTGTTGTTAATGTTATTGCTATTGAGATAGGTAAAATGAAAAGGGAAGATTGAGATGGTAAGTGTCAATAAAAGCACCTATTCCGAAATTAGGTCCAGAAAATAAACAGTATAAACTCAATCATTCAATCCTAGAGCATAACAGCAATGCAAAATAATAAAATTATTCATTTATGTTGATAGTTTTACGAATATAAGATAGAAAATATGCCGCACAAAAAATGTAAGAATTTCAACACCATCCCCAACTTTGATTGTCAGGCGAGCCGATTATCATTTATCACGCACCAACTTGTTCTAAGTAAGCTTTAAATCCGTGTTGCAAGAGCTGGGTGAATAAATCTCACTGGCTCACTGAGTAAAAGATTTGTAGCTATCCAATCAGTTATAATTGATCATAATTCATAATTATATAACAGGTCCAATGTCCATAGGCATAAATAGGATTAAGTACCTAAGAATATGAATGACGTATGAAGTTATTATTTCATTACACGTAAAAAGCTAAGAAAAGCTCCGTGTTCGTCAACTGCAAAATAAAATTGGGCAGTTATTGCAACAGGAAATCAGCAAAAAACAAGAAAACTGCATTCGTATACCACTATCAGGTATTGTAGTTTTCATAGATTATGTAAGTATGTAATAAGCAAAATATGATAGGTAAAATGTTATGTCATTCATCAAAATAAATGATAGGCACCAATCTTCACCACCGTCTTTGTATGACTTAATAGCTATGATATCGAATCTGTGCTGTTAAAATAAATATAATATTTAGCCTACGCAAATAAATAAACTAAATCAAAACACTCGAATAAAACACCGCAGACAAAGTCTGTAAAATGTACAAACTCGAGCGCTGCCCGTCTGACAAATCTTACTCAGAATAAATCAATGTACTATAGTAAAATTCCAACTCAACACTTGACTGAGGCTCGGAGTATTATGGAAAATGTTATATGTGACTACTGAGTTACTTTCCATAGGCCGCACTCGACAATAAGGCGACCAAGAGTGACGTTATTACGATGACTTAACGTGAACAAAAGATGACAAATATTGCCGCCATTCTTATGATCGGGACCTAGAGACTAAATATTAGTTGAGTTTCTTAGTAAGCTTGTAATTCAAAGGTCTCTGTAACATGTGACAAGTGTAACACACTACTGAAACCCACGGATAAAAACACTGCTGCGAACCTTCTGAGACTTTTTGATGATGTGTTAATGTGTTGATGTAACGTTCAATGCTTTTGTAAGTGTTGATAATTATCATGTATACAGCCTCGAAAACATATTTGCTGCAGAGCCAATCGAAAGAAAATGTGCTCAATGCTGAACGTGGTGAAATTCTAGGAGGTCTACTCAATCTCTAATTTGAATTAATGATTTAAGCACGAGTACATTCACTGAATAACGAGCTGACAGTCTTACAACTGAAAGACACATAATAGTTCCCTCAAACGAGAACTTGAGCTATGAAAAACTATAGACTAGGTCCCACTTTAGACTGGGTCCCACTTTAGACTACAGCACCCACAGAATTAACTACCATGACCTATAATTGAGCTGTGTTTGTGAAATGTCAGTCGACGTCGGAGTTCTTTATTTAGAAGATTTACAAGCTGACAATTCTTGTGACAGGTATAATTCAAGGATTTGTATTCTTCAGGAGAACAACAAAACATCTAGAAGCAATAATCCATGATAAGCACAGCTGCCTATTAATAACTTAATGAGTTAAATTACTATTCCGCGGTTCCGACCGATATCTGTGACGTAGGAACTATGACGTGAGTTGCTAAGAGCTTTCAAGGAGAGGAAATAATATAGGTATGTCCACTTTGAAATTAAAACTTATTAATAATAATACCAACAACTATCCGTTGGAACGAGGAAAGAAGAATATAAAGTAAGACGCAAGAAATCGCATGGTTGCTCAGAAATTCGGTAAAATACTCAAAAATGATCTAACCTTAATAAAACGATCTACTCAAACAATGAAAATGAACAATCCCATGATTTCTATTGGGTATGCCGGCAGCAGCCTTTGTATACGAATTACTTAGTTACTAAGTTACAAATATATCGGATAGCACTTGGGCCCCTTTTAACGAGATCAGGTTACTGGTTGATAATAAATCAAAATAAAATTCTTGTTTTGAAAATTTCGGATAAATAGGAACAAGCTTGCCTAGGGAATGCAATTTTAACAAGCTTGTTCTGAAATCTGAATATACTCGAATGTGTAATTTCATTAATTATTAGATTATGTTTTATTTTGATTTTTGGGCACATGTGGTGTGATATTATATTTCTTGCGTGCCTTATCGTAATAAGTGCCCCAACTTACTCATTGCCAAAGTATTCAATAAAGCCAAACAATTTCTTATTTAACAAGAATTGCGCCTGCAGCGGGCTTAATTCTTCAATTATTGTTTGTGGGATCTACCCGTATGCAGGCGCTTAATTTCCCTCCCCGGTGGTGCTTGATGGAACCTTAGCATCATCATACAACAGGTACTCCTAGTAGGAGTATAAATATAAAATATTGCGCCAATGCTGCGCGCGACCACCGAGAACACGCATTGGCACGTGCCATTTCTTCTAAAATTCTTGCGCGCGTTTGTGTGCACAAAGTTATTTTACTCAGTTCGTTGTAGATTTCGCGCCATTTTGTTGAATTGGTTTACGTTTCGCATCAGATTTTGTCACCGTTTATTCACGCGATGTATATTCTTGAATGTTTATATTATAAGTTGATATCACTCTTTATCTGATTTTAAAATTTTGTGCTTTCGTTTTCTGTTTCAATGCTGTCGCTTGTTCTGAAAAGCAATATTCCTCTTTCACATCGACCATCGTATTTCTCAAATTTTCTCAAATTCAGTATACAGTCTAATAGTTAAAATGCATTTTGACCCTAAACCAAGTACAGAACCGAAGCCTTTTCCTCCAATAATCCTCACTCCTAAGATTTAAGACACGAATCTTCCAACAGCCCTTTATCTTGAATTAATCATAATTTAGGAGAGTTTGAGCATATATGGCACGGATGGGCCTAGTCAGCCTATTAGATTGATGTTTTCGACAACCGACTGCCTCAAAATATAGATAATCGTGATTTTGAAAATTTTGTTAAAAAGGCACGGACGGACGGACGGACGGACGCCACAAATATTATAAAGGAGCAATCCGGGCACTTTCCAGAAATAACAGTAGTTGTATTGCAAATCAGGACCTGATATACACATATCCCTATTCTCACCTTCCCAAACCACGATCTCTGCCAACCCTCTCATTTGCCTTTTTGTATTCACAAAAAGGCCAATGGGGAGGGAAAAAATATTTTCATGAAATTATGAGTTGAAAACCAATAATTTAACTAGAAGATATGGATAGATCGGATAGATTATATCCTAATGTCGTTATGAGCTGCATTTGTAGAATCCAAAGCTTCGAAGTTGGAATACGATATTCATGGAACGTGGTGTAATGGACCTTGATTGCTAGATCAGTAGATCACAGATCGGGTGATATTATGACGAAATGATCGCCATGATCATGTCGATATAATTATTGTTCAGTAAGTGGACAGTACAGTTACTGCAGAAAACTTAAAACACATGAAATCTTACTCGTGCGAAAAACATTATACCACGTTACACTTATAGTAGGTGTTTAGCCGTGTGAATTGTACAATATTACGTACTAAAACTCCAGTTTAAACGTACACTGCTTCTGACGCTATCACTATCATAATAGTTCAGTCAGTAGATATCCCAATGTTGGTAAAATGGGTGCGCGACATCTCATCTCAGGACATTTAATCTCAGGACACTTCATCTCCGTGTCCTGACCCTAACCATAACCCTTACCCAATCCCTAACACAAACCCTAACCCTAACCCTAACCTTTGCGTGGAGCTGACAAAATGCGAGATTAAGTGTCCTGAAATGAAGTGTCGTTAGATGAAATGTCCGTTCCCCGGTAAAATTAGTTAAATAAGTTTATTAAACTTGGATTTCTAGTTCACTATCCGTAGAACTTCCCTTATAAAGTAACATTGTAGTGCTGTAAAACTGACTTTTCAACGGAAGAAAAGCCACGGTGGTCACTGAGGTGAAATCCTTTGAGCTCTTTTTCTTCGATTTTCCACCTTTCTCGAAACTGTCGCTTGTCTCGACTCTGTTACTTGTATTGACCTTGTCTTTCTTCTCTTCCACGCCCTCACCAGCGATCCCTTCCTTAGCTTCTCCGTCTTTTTGAATGGAGGGATCCTTTGCTTCCCCCACCATTATAGTTTCAGGCCGATCTTTTCGTCTTGCTGGTCTTAACGGGGTTGCAGCTGTTTTGGAGTTCTTCTTGCAGGATGCGTGGGGTATTTCTAATGAACGACAGCACTGAAATAACGAGAGCTGGATGATGGGAAATACAATTAAAACAAAACGTGCTCGATCTCAAAGTGACTAAACGTAGAGTTCATCGTCATTAATCGTAATAAGGTGTGACAGCTGATCATATGATAAATCTAAACGCTTGGATGGTTACATCATTTCAAGTTTAAAACTTGTAGCTTGCAAATGACGCAGCTGAGTGAGTAAGCTATTTAAAATAAACATTATCAACGTGTTTAGTGTTTTATTCGTGCACCAGCTGCTGTATTTTAAGGCTCAAACCGTTTTGCTACTTGGACATATTCGCGACAATCCTTGGAATTCATGCAGTGAAATGATTACTGCTAGGGTATAATCGAGGGTATTTGAAGAGGGGGGAATTGGGTTGGAATAGGGGACGAAATCTACAAGGAAAATGCAGGTATATTGAGCGTGTGAACTATTGCTTACTGTGATTTATTTTCAAAATCACAGTTCACATGGATTCGCAATTATTTGCAAGCTATGATGTAAGACATCAAATCTCATAGTTCTAATGCAATGAGACGTTAGAGTTATAAACAGCATATTGTTTACAGAAAATAGCAATTTACCTGATCTTTCGACTGAAGTTGCCCTATACTGATATCTGCAGCCTTGTTACCAGTGCTCTTCGACTTTTTTTCTTTCTTTTCTGAGCTCAGAGAGTCTCGGTAGTCTCCGCTGGGTATTAAAATCTCAGGAGCACTGTATCCATTTAACCTCTGCCACTTCTCAAATTCTATTTCTAGCTGTCAATAAATTATCAATAATTTTGGGTTTATTAATAGTTTAATATCAATCATAGCAAGTGAAAGATATAAGAGTACTAGGCAAACATCGACAGTGATGAAAGGCAACACACGTCAAAATTTAAAGATATTTCAAATTGATAATTATATTCAAAAAGTTCTCATCATATATTCAATTTCAATCTCCCTGAATAGCGCCTTTGTTAAACCTTAATGATGTTTGTCTAATGATTCTATAAACTAAAACGTGAAACATGTGAGGGTAATCATGAGCAATTCCCATACTGAATGGCACGCGTTTTAGCAGCAAAGTAAGTAGGAAAGTTATCCAGATTGGGCGGGGAGATATAAAGCTGAACAAGCTGAGAAGGAATTTGAATACTACAGCTCGAACTTTAGAATTCTTACGATAAGATTGTCGTTTCAATGCAATTATGAGCCAGGGCATTCGTGATCGGTTCTACTTTTCTCGATTATTATGACAGGTCCATGATACTATAATATTAGCCTTGAGTAAAGTTGGTGGACATTTGAAAGGCAATAAAGATGGAAATGTAGCTGATACTGACAGAATGCTTCAATAAGCGTAGCAAATTAACTTAGAGTTGTCAAAAATCGTCCAAATTCGGCATTTATTCATCCTAATTGCTCGCAAGAACTGTACCTGCAGCCTGCATAATATCTCCAGCAATTCTACGTATCATTTATGATTATTGATTATTTTTGACCAAGAAATCCATCAACGCAAATGGCAATATTCTACTCTGTCACCACCCGTCCACTATGACACTATTCTACCCGTTCTATATTTTTGTCGCCATTCACCAGTCCACTAGGTTCTACTCTGTCACCAGTCCACTATGACACTATTCTACCCGTTGTACATATTTTGTGACCACTCACCAGTCCACTGTTTTTCTCTGTCACCAGTCCACTCTGACACAATTCTACTCTGTCACCAGTCCGATAGAAAATATGACACCATTCTATTTCTATTTTGTCACCAGTTTACTATGAAACTATTCTACTCTGTCACCAGTCCACTACCGATACTTTTCTTTTCTGACACAAATCTACTCTTTCAATTTCATTAATCATACGTTATATTCAAAGAAACTTAAATGACTGATATAACGATGCAAAGCGTAACTTACGGTTGAAAATAGATAAAATGTCACTTTCGTCAAAGGTGTATTAAGTTAGTAAGTTATACGGATAACAAACCTCTAAAGTCTACATCACATTCCACACAGTAAGTTAACAGTTATACTATAACATTTGACATATCTAATAGCTTCATAGCATTCATCCTATGAATTATGCTCTTGAGTAGCATCATAACAGGCATCCCAGGATTTCGGTTATCGGCTTTATAAAGTTATAACCAGTCATGATCATAACATAATATCTTTATATCATGTATTAAATTATTGACTTCTATTAGAGGAACATTTCTATTTTTTGGAATTTGGATGTTCTACTGGCAGGGAGTTTCACAGTCAGTATAAACTATAGTAATTCGGAGTTGGTTGCAACGAGGAACGGACATTTCATCTCACGACACTTCATCTCAGGACACTTTATCTCGCAACATGTCGGTAAGGGTCTGGGTTAGGATTAGGGCTAGTGCTTGGGTTAGGGTCAGGGTTAGTGTTTGTGTTAGGGTTATGGTTAGGGTCAGCACAGGGAGATGAAGTGTCCTGAGATGAAATGTCGTGAGATGAGATGTCACCCACCCGTTGTAATTTCTTTTATAAAATGTTCTCGAGATGGAGTTGGTACTTACAGCTGAATTGAAGTCGAACTCATGTTTGAAGAGTGGTTGAGGTTTCACTGCATGGGTTTCCCCTACCATTCCCAACCCTCGTAACTTATCATCCTCGCCTATATTGCCTATAAGATTGGATGGGTAAAAATTTCCGATATTGAATATTGCCGTCAATTTTTTCCTTTTATCTTATTTCGACTGCAAAGTTGAAACAAAGCTGACGAATGACGATAATATGTCAGACAGAAGTTTACAAAAGAAAAGATGCGTGTACTGTTGATAACATGATGAGTGATGATGATGAGCGGATCGACCAAAAGCTGGTCGCTGTACTTGGCCACTGGGAGTGAAATTATGCTGTATTCAGACCACATTGATTGCTCATTGAGTCATTGCTTGCAGCAATTATTACTTTTCATCACCAGACCAGAATAATCAGGGCTGGAGTCATAATAATATGTGAAATAATGCTTAATGATCATATGATTGCGTAAAATTACAGCATATGGTTATTATCATACCTTGTGTGTATTTTGGTTCTCCAGATCCACATTCAGAGTCATTTGAACTGCTGCTTTCACTTGCAGGAGATACCGTAACTGTGACAGAATGACGTCGGTAAAACCACCCCATTTTCGCTACGGACAGTCGAATACTTGATCTGGAAATTGTAGACTTATAAGAATTGATGAGTTGATGAAAAGACCTCATCGGCAGAATTGAGGAAGTTCAATAAATAGAGAAATAAACAAATTTTAACTTTTTACAAGCTTCAAGTACATAAGAATGTACATTTTAAGATTTTATACATTTACAACTACATGTACAATGTACATGTATATTTATGGGATCGGGTACACTGTACAGCAAACCAGACCTCCATGGCATTGTATAATTAGGTACCTGAGTTTGGAAGTGGAGCTATTTTCTCTTTTCATTCCCATTGCAAGGTTTTAGTTTTCCATTACTCCATTAGAACCAGTTTGAACTGCAGCTAGAAAAGTCGGTAAAAGGGTCACAAGAGTTGTGAATCTTGTCCAATGGATCCATTGGATCCATCATGTCCAATGGATCCATTGGATCCATCATGTCCAATGGACATGTCCAATGGATCCGCTTTGTCCATTGGACTCAATGGATCCATTGGACACAATGGATCTGATGATTACAATGGATCCAATGAATACAATGTGCAATGGATCCAGTGGATCCAATGGACATGTCCGATGGTGTTCAATGGACATAATGGATCCATTGGATCCAATGGACGCAATGGATCCATTGAACAAAAAAACAGGCTGATGTCCATCTACCAAACCATGTTTGGTGATTGTGTTTATTGGATCCTCTCAGAGTCAGATGGATCCATTGAACATCCATTGGATCCATTTAACATATTCGTTGAACGTCAATTGAACACAATTGGACAATTTTACCGATGGAGATGGGCATCATGTTCAATGGATGTCCAATGGATGTCCAATGGACGTCCATTGGGCATGTCCATTGGACATGGTGGACAAAATTCACAACTCATGGGAACCTTTTACAGAAAAGTCACGTCAAAATCAAATCAGTGCTTCAATTTCTGCTCTATGATGGGCGGGGAATGCGATAATATACGCTAATCTAACGGCGCATAGTGATACTGAATCTAATAAATAGATAAGTAGAAAATAATCAACTTTATCAGTTGCATTAATTGTACGAGGCGAAGCCGAGTTCAAGTTAATGTAATAATCACCCGAGGGGAAGTCGAGTTTTAGAACCACGACCATTTTGTACTCTTACAATAACTGCACGTTAGTTATCTGCACGGGAGTGGTACAATATTATGAATCAACATCATTTGGACAATAATTTCACAACTCCAGTAGGCACCTATGATCTACCAGTACCATGTATAACCAGCCCATGTTCATGTTGCCCTGTTCCTGACTCCCCTTCCAGTACCAGCTCAGATAGAATTAGATGAAGTTTCCAAAAGACAAAAACTAAAATATTTAAAATTTACCACAATTATACCACAACGCAATTATAAATATACCACAACGTGATAATGGCAGACAAATACAAGTCTGCCAAGTTACATTAATTGATAATGTAGGCATTGAAAATATGACTTTGATCGTTAGAGCACCATGAGTATGACTTTAAGCTCTTATTAATGAAGTTAAATTATAGGTGGCCCACGACCATGATCTCATTCACATTAAATCCATATTCAAGTCTGACTCCCAGCTCGTATATAGGTATAGAATTGAAATTTAAAAGGCTGGGGGGTCCGAGGTCAGTTTATACTTTATCATTATGTTCTTATGTTGTTTATGACAGAGTTGAAGGACAAGCTATCGGTAGGTTTAATTTTTCCGTATTAAAATTTTTAGCAGAAAGGTTATCGCAAATTGGAAAAATCTTCTGCATTGGCGAATATGACAATGGTGATCCATTGACTATGAATTCAAATAACCATGACCAATCGCCATTGTCGACAACGGATCATTCCAATGATCCATTGTCGACAATGGCGATTGGTCATGGTATTTTCAAGGATCATCAATGGCGATCGTCATGATTGACGGCCATTCATGTCGACAAGTATTCCATTGTCAACAATTTATTCATCGTCGACAATTGCGATAATGGATCCATTGTCGACAAAAGATTGCCATTGAATTTGAATTGTCAATGGATGCATGACGAACGTTATCATTGACGATCGAGACCTCGTAGGACTAGGATGTTACCCTACCCTCGCGCGCGGCGCAACGTTCCACATATTTTGGACGTCACTTTGCAACCATCCAGTCAGAAGAAATAGACGGGGCAACGTCCGTCGAATCGAGACCCATTGTATTTTTAGTCTTGGAATGTGAGTGACATCACTATGGTGGCCGAGAGTGGCCATCGAAAAATTTTTCAGTAGAAAAAAAAACTTCGAAAAAAAATCATGTGAAAAAATCGCCCTTGGCCGAAAGTGGCCATCGAAAAATTTTCAGCAGAGAAAAAAACTTCGAAAAAAAAATCACGTGAAAAAAAATCGCTCTTGGCCGAGAGTGGCCATCGAAAATTTTTCAGCAGAAAAAAAATCATATGAAAAAAATCGCTCTTGGCCGAGAGTGGCCATATTGAAAGCAACATGCGTGTGCTCATGTATGTGCGTGCGTGTGATTGATAAATGATATCACGCACAGCGACACAGTTCACCTGTATGTGTCCGCATCAAACCATTGATTGACCCACCGACTGACCCATCGATAGACCTATTGATAATGCCATGTTGAAATTTAGATGTTATCATTGACACCTATTTCCCTATTCATGCACACGTCAACGATAAGTGATGTCATTTTCAATAGGTGTATCAATGCAGATGGATCAGTCGGCAGGCCCTGGTCGACAATCGTCATTAGGACACATACAGATCATACTTGAATAGTGTCATGCAGGACAAATACCAGTGCCCTAGGGCCTGGTCTGTAGTTGAAAGGGCTCTTACTAAATCGCTCGCCAGCGCACACGTGGCACTACTTTTTATACGGCTCTCAATCCTTGATTTCACACCCTGACCCTAACCGACCTCCCAAACCTGAAACCATACCACTGCCCTAACCATTACCCTAACCCGACTGAGAAATAAGGCTTTTTCATCCGTTTAGCCGAGCACTGGTTTATTGGTTACGTGACCAGACAAAAATCAATTTTTCGCCTATTACTTCTCAGGGTTGCATTTTTACCCTACGTCATGGGGGGTGATTTGGAATCAGCGTCGAAAAAAAAAGATTTATACCAATCTTCAGATATCGAAAATAGTCTAATATAAGAATTTTTGGAAATCTCTTGAGCGGGGGTCAGACAACGTCTGACAACGATTTAGTACGCGTGGTCAATGAGAGCATCTAATATTTCAATATGGCATTATCAATAGGTCTATCGATGGGTCAGTCGGTGGGTCAATCAATGGTTTGATGCAGGTAACATACTGATACAGGTAACCTGTGTCGCTGTGCGTGATATCATTTATCAATCACACGCACGCACATACATGAGCACACGCATGTTGCTTTCAATATGGCCACTCTCGGCCAAGAGCGATTTTTTTCATATGATTTTTTTTCTGCTGAAAAATTTTCGATGGCCACTCGGCCAAGAGCGATTTTTTTTCACGTGATTTTTTTTTCGAAGTTTTTTTCTCTGCTGAAAATTTTTCGATGGCCACTCTCGGCCAAGAGCGATTTTTTTCACATGATTTTTTTTCGAAAGTTTTTTTTTCTGCTGAAAATTTTTCGATGGCCACTCTCGGCCAAGAGCGATTTTTTTCACATGATTTTTTTTCGAAAGTTTTTTTTTCTGCTGAAAATTTTTCGATGGCCACTCTCGGCCACCATACATCACTTCATTCTACTATTCTAGAAGTACTGTAGAAAGACTGATATCACCGGTTAAAACCGCTATTTGAAAATTCAAAAATTTTCAGACTATATTTCGTAGGATGTTACCCTACCCTCGCGCGCGCGGCGCAACGTTCCACATTTGGACGTCACTTTGCGCCTTGTCAACCAACAAGTCAGAAGAAAGGGACGGACATCGCCCGTCGAGACTATATTGAACTATTGAACAACATTTTTAAAAGTGCGGTTGTAAAACTGTAAAAGTCTATTAGAATAAAAGCTGTCATCTTCCTCTATCAGAAACCAAAGCAAAACAAAGACTGATCTCGGACCCCCCCCCCTAACCCCTTCGAACCGTTTTGTGGAGTACGTTAAACAGAGAGTATTGAATCTGAACAGATTTCACACGAAGATGGATGAGTCAACAGTCAATGCAATTAAGATTATTCAACATGATCATTATAAATGTGATCGCATTCACGCGCACGTGAGTGGTGAGGTTCTACTTCTAGGTTCCACTTCCATATAAATAATCAATTGTGCGCACTGCTTATAGTTATACTTATTACTTTATAGTTATATTAAAGTATTAATAACCGTCAATAATTGAAGACTTAAGCAGTGCATAATTAAGTCAAACAGGGCATAATATGAATACCCAATTGTGTGCTTCGCACGTGAAAACACCATTGTCTATTTAACTAGCAGGGCGCCCCGTTGGGCGGTAAATTGAGCGATCCGTCTCGGTATAGGCCAGTATCACGCGCCAGTATCGCGCCTGCAGTACACAGTAGCACGCCAGTATCGCGCCAGTAGAAACTTCAAATTCAAGCCAGGACACCACTAATAACACGCTTGTCTGACGTCGTCAGACCCATTATTTAAAATTCTAAATTTAAATTCTGCGAGTCGTGGCGCGCGCGCTTCGCGCGCGCGAGGGGGTCAGGCAACGCCTGACAATAACACGCCAGTATATGATCTGATACTGGCGAGCTATTGGCGTCCTGGCTTTTAGTAAGTTGCAACTGGCGCGTTACTAGCGTGATAAGCGCGGTACTGGCGCGATACTGGCGCGATAACGGCGTGAGATAGGCCTGATACTGACACGATACTGGCGTGGTACTGGCACGATACTGGCGTGATACTGGCCTCAATATTAAACAGCATTTAACAGAAATAGCCTGCGCGTAAATTTAATTTGCACGTGCACAATTCCCTTCTGTGCGTGTTGCCATGGAGCCATGGGGCGTGACGTACTCATGTGCACAGTTAGTGTTTTATAAGTAAGACTTGCAGGCCCGTTGACACCAGATGCGCAAAAAATTGGCGCTTCTGGTGCCAAAATTTTTGAAAGCCTAACTCAAAAATCTGAGTTCATTTGTTCCTGAGGAATTTAGTCTAGTTTCACCTATAAAAAAGAATTATGCAAATATTTGCCCTAACCAGAGCCCTGGTTATGCAAATACTCAAATATATCAATCGTAGCCAAAGTTATAAGCGTTTGAGTAAAGTGCATTTTGGAAAAAACGAGAACTGAGGAAATGGAGATTTTGTGGGTTTTTGGACCTCAAATCGCCATTTTAGCATGCTAACTTCGGCGGAGTACGCGCCCGCCGAAGGCGAAGGGGTCAGACAGCGTCTGACAAAACCGGCTAAGATGAGTTTTATTGGCTGAGCTCCGAGTCAATTATCGGACAAATACCAAGATTCATTGGCCTAAATTCTATTTTTTTATAGGCATTTGGCGCAAATAGGCGCCGATGAATCAAATTGGCGCATGCCATCGTTCAAGCCAAATTTTTGGGAAAAAACGTTTCTGAGATAACACTAACAGTTGACCCAAAAGGTATACCCCGTGGGCCAATCTTTTTGGCCAGGTTTGGAACCCCCATACCCACTGGCGCCCCCGTGGCGCCGCGCCGTGCCCAATTATGGGCACAAAATGGACATATTTTTTAGAGGTTTTTTGGACCTCAAATCGCCATTTTAGCAGCAATCAAATCCAACGCTATTTATCGAATTAAGTTGGTTTCATTCAAAAATATTGATATTTGCCCAAGTTATGGGCCAGAATTGGCTTGCGCGACGTGCGTATGCCCATATATGGGCATACGTTTTTCGGCCATAACTCAGCCATTTTTTGAGATATCGACTTCAAATTTTTTATGGTAACTCAGAGGACTATTATCTATCGATTGCACACCTCAGATCCCGCCCAAGTTGCTTTTGAAAAATATGCCCATTTTGTGCCCATATTTGGGCACGGCGCCACAGCGGCGCCAGTGGGTCTGGGAGTACCAAACCTGGCCAAAAAGTTGGCCCACGGGGTATACCTTTTGGGTCAACCGTTATCTCAGAAACGTGTTTTCCCAAAAATTTTGCTTGATTTTTTTTTTAATTTTTGAAAATTTTAAGCTCGCATTTTCGCAAAGTCGCGATCGGACATACTGACGATTTTGAGGACAAAAATCTTAAAATGAACAACGTTGATCGTGCGTATTTTAATTCTTATTTTTTGAAGTTGAACCTCCAGTTTGAGTTTGAATTTGATTGATCGATGCGCACACATTGAAATATGCGTAGTAATGATAAGTGACAAATTAAATAGAGAATCTTACGAAAGTCGATGATCTTAAAATATCGATAACAGTAACACTGCACATTGAGTTTGACAAAACCACTATACTGTATAGATAAATCTCTTATAAACAAATATACAAACATAAGCAAATTCTCGGACTGATGATCTTTCACGATTTTAAAAAGTCACAGTTAAATCTATTAATAAAAGCAAAACAACTTTTGAATAAACAGAAAATAGGAGACCAGTTCGAATAAATGAATTCTACATGTACTAAAGTTAAAAGGAAGGAATAAAATCTAAATCAAATCACTCCAAACGTAATAATTAATATTATTTTATCTGCAGAACAACTTGAATTTAACATGTTAACACATATATCGGCTGGGCTTTTGCTTTTCCTTTCCGGTTCCCGCATGATATTTTAGTTAATTTTACTAATTTCTAAAGCACCACACCTCCAGATGGCACAAGTGTTGGAAAATACCCAATTAAAAGTTCATTAGTGGAAGCCCACCTGTCACAAATACCTCCTTAGTTTTAGTTTTACAAAAGTACGAATATTTAGCTTTGAAATTGTGTACAATATCAAGTTCTCATTATGGAATGGCTAGATCACTATTCACTAACAAAGTAAAGTACAAATCATATTGTTGTTTAAAATCAAATTCCTCTTTTTTTATCTCGCTTAATCTTAAAAACATAAATCATGAATATTGAATATGCAGTAGGTGAGCGGGTTTTGCTTTTGCTTTTGTATCTCGCGGGATTATAAATGTTTATTAAGTTCAAACTTTCAATAAATTATCATCTTGAGTCGAATATTCCCTTCGAAGTTCAAATTCTGCGGTCCAAACTTTCGACCTCTGCGCTTTTCAAGTTCAACCACCCCTGCGTGGCTGTAAATAAGAATAGCAGAAGGAGTGCAGTATTGCTTTGGTTGCTGGGTCGTGTCTCAATAGAACTTGTAACTGTAAGCCTGAAGAACTGCAGAGAGTACAGCGGACCGTCTCCCAGAGCTCCAGTTATATAGTTCCCTCCAGTAACACTTCACACTACAAAACCACACAGCATGAACTGTCAGTAGAGATACAGAGACCGCTCCATCGCTTGAACTTTAGGTTAAGGAACGATTAGAAAGACCATTATTGTCCCAGGACTAGAAGTGGTAGAAGCGCTTCTTGATGGGCTCGTGCTCGAGTTGCCAGTAGAAACTGATGATCATCAGCACGATCACGAGACACATCAGTCCTCCGATGACGTAGATCAGGTTCCGAAACACCGAAACAACGATGGATGTCACGAATATCGTCTCACATGCCGTTTCTGGAAAGAAATGAGAATTTATGAAATGCGTATTCCTTTTTAAATTTCTAATTTTAATTCGGCTTTTGAACACGCATGTGGCCTCATTAAGGTCTAAAGCAACCTATTGTCGAAGCATCATGTCGAATTTCGAAAGACACTGTCCCAGGAGCTCCTGTTTGAGCCATTTTCAGCAACTATTTGACCTCGATCCTCATCTCCCTTGAATATGAGCTTATGTCTATGAGGACTTAATTCTTTAATTATGCAATTATAAAGCCCTGCTGCATCCGACCTATCAGCACACAATACCAGTACTATCATATCAATCAGCAATACAGATCTGCAAAAGGACAACAGATCAGAAACTGAAGCTCTGAAGTACAAAGCCCGGGTAAATAATTACACTTTTGTAATACGTACCAAGAGTTGTGTTACAGGTGTTGATTCTCTGCAGTATAGGATTATCTCTGAAGTTCCAGTGGGCAAACCATACACTTGAGTTGTTGTACTCGTTCCTGATCTGGAGAAAAAGGGAGATAGTAATAGTAGGACCATAAATTGATAATAGACGACTGATAAGCTGATAGATGTATTGATAAATGATGGAAATGACTTATCCACTATAGGGCCCAGAAGGCCAGAACAAATACTGGGAACTTCAATGTAGTAAAAATCAGCGAATTTCTCAGCAAAATATTGCAAGATTTTTTAAACTTACGGATCCTAAGCAGCATCCAAAGCGTTCTGAAACAGCTTCCAGGGCCCACTCGCACTTGGGGGTACAAATGATGTTGCGGGATTCTTCACTCTTGGGTAACAGCCCACAGCTCTCCTCAACTCGTTTGTAGTACGGCTTGGTTATGTTGTGCTCAGGGTCAAAGAACACCGCACAACTGTTTCCTGGCGGGGGCAGGGGTTACTAAGGGGCTGGGGAGGAGGAGATGGTAAGGGGAGGAGTTGGGAAGGAGAGGAGGAGTTGGGAAGGGGGAGGAGGAATGAGAATGGGACATGAGGAATGGGAATGGTAGAGAATGCTTGAAAATGGGAAGGGAGGAATAAGAGAGAGGAAGATTGAGAATGGGCTCAGGATTGAGAATGGGAAGGGGTGATTGAACAGTGGAAGGGAAGGGTTAAGAATGGGAATTGAGAATGTTTGAATATGGGAGAAGAGGTGTGAGAATGGGAGGGAAGGATTGAGAATGGGTCATGGGAGAGAAGGATTGAGAAGGGAAGGAGAGACTTGAGAATTGGAGTGGAGAATTGAAAATGAGAGGGGAGGTTTGAGAATGGGAAGGGATGTTGTAATAAGGGAGAGAATGAAGGAATGAATGAGAATGGAAGAGCGGATGATTGAGAATAGGAGAAGAAGATTGAGAAGGGGATGAGGGATTGTGAATGGGAGGGGAAGAATGGGAAGGGACGGGAAAGGATGTAAGAGAGGATTGAGGAGGGTTCCTGGATCAGCATGAGAAAAGATAATATTCCGCTCACAATGAAAGCAATGTTTGCTAAACAACAAAAAACAAGTGGAATTGAATAGTGAACAGGAACTAGAACTGTGGACACTCACTGCTGTTTAGCCACGGCTCATCCACGCTCTTGTTGGAAGGGGGAGCAACAGTGTAGCAGGCAATCCTGGTCATGTTCTTCAGGATATCCTCCAAAGTATTGTAGTCTGCTCCGGGGAGAAACCTTTGCAGGGGCAGCTTGGGCCAACACGTCCCTGATGTAAAGCTCATTAATCTGGGGCCAGATTGGACCCAAGACGGAATGGGCTGACTATTTATGCTTCTATTTCTAAAAAAAACTTTAATATGAAACTTTAAATTTGCCGTTAAAGGTTGTACTTTATGGATATTTGGTGAATATGGGCCTATAAGATTGATTTTGTTCTAAATGCATGTGGTTGTGTGATTCTATTCCATGCTCATGAAGTGGCACAAGCAACTACTTACTTGAGAACTTGATGAGTTGTCTGAAGCACCGATATTTACAGAGAATCTCAAAGCCACCGTCCCACTTGCTGAGGAACATCCTTACACCTACAAGAATGGGAGTCAGAAATGCGGTGAGGATCGGTTAAGTTCAATTTAACAACAGCAAATGATAAGTAGGAAGTGTTAATTAAATGTCATTTTGATAAGGTGGACTTTTAACCTTACCAGTCACAACGACATGATACAGCTACAGAAGCTGCCTCGCTAACCTGCTGTGATGTCGTAGCCATGAGGGTCAAATATGACATCTTTGAGATTTTCCATGATATGTCTTATGAAACTGTTGCACATCGGCTGGTAAGGAACTTGGGTAGCCTCCACACAGCTCTCCCACGACTCCTTGAAATAGATTTCAAATCGTTTCATTAATATAGAATGATTTGAAATTGACTGAGAGTGAGATCAGCAAGACGACCTAAACCGAAGCAACTAACAAAGATTTGTCGTCTTTAATATTTTGTAATTCGTGATAATTTACGGTGACCATTTGACCAAACTGTTCGGTTACCTATACTTAATAGAAAAAAAAGATTAGCTGATTATGAATTTAAACTCGAACAATGACTCACATCCTCATCATACTCGAAGTACTCAGTTCTGTTGATGATAACAGAGCCCCGTGGGATACTCTTTTCATTACCTTCAGCGTCCTGTTGCGAGATAAAAGTTGTAATATTGAGATATTCATTATTGGTGTCGAACTTTTTGACACATGGTGGAAGGAAATCAAGTTTTACAGATTTTCAGGGCGGTAATTGCAACTAGAAGTAGAGTTCGAACTAGAAGTAGAGATATCGATGAATCTGAACTTGAGCTTGAATTAAGTTCTCTGTTAGTGCTAATCAATTACCTGTTCGACCTTGACGATCGTCCCATTCCAAACAGCCACCTCGTCTATAGGCCTGTCCCTCGTTATTATGGAGCAGTCAGTGGCGTTCATGTCCAGTTTTACAGACCGGTCTATTTGAGTGTTCACAACATTGGTAGTCTGCAAAGAGGTAGGGGTTAGCTTCACTCAACTATTAATAAAGTCATATTAAGGGAGTGTTCACAACATTGGTAGTCTGCAAAGAGATAGGGGTTAGCTTCACCCAACTAGAGGTCATATTAGGGATTCTTTGTACCGTACTCCAGGGTTTGACAATAAAACTTAGAATATACAGATTTTGATAAAGATTGATACCAAAGTGGTGCTACCGTGTGTCATGTGTTATTTTCATATTTTCTTTAATTTTATTATGATGGCAATATCAAACGCGTATGGTAACGCGTTATATCTTGGTAACCACCCTATACCCCTCACCTCAGTGAGACAGGTCCTGGTGTAGTTGTAGCACTGCATCTCGTAACCCATGCACTGGATCTTACACGAGTTAAGGAAGTCGTACTCCGTGTCCATGTTGAAGTTGGTGGAGCAGTACCGAGATCACCTATTTCACACTGGTCTCGGAGGGCTTCCAGGCCAGGGATGCACTCCGCATAGAACTGAGAGGGGTGGATTGTGAGAAGGTAGTGTCATTTCAAATTCAATGTCATTTCGATTGGAGTGAGAAGCCGTTTTCATGATGGGGGAGTACCACGAACAGGTTAAGGAGAGGATAACGCTATCATGGAGTGAGAAGGCATTCCGCTTGAGGGGTTAAAGGGCGAGCCACGGGGGAGGTGAATGAAAAAAGAACTAAAATAATCAAAATGGCCTCGTTGAAATATGAATAGCCATGGGGCAGATAGAATGACCTTGAAATCATAATACGATGTCATGATAGCTGATAACATGACACATTGCCACGAGTCCCAGTGCCCGAGTCTGACAACTTACTGGTTGTGGGGTGGCCCTTGCTTTGGTTATGAAGGTCTCCGCTGTCGTATGGTTAGATACCACACAGCCTTCGTACACTTCAGAACAGGATTTAGTTCCCAGCTCACAGTCCCGAGTATAAGCTGAGGAAGAGACTTGTCATTTGTCAGTCACCTACGAAATGTGCGATGCGCAACCCAACTTTGAACTGTAATTTCGCATGAAATTTCGGATTAAAATATTAATGATTAAAGGATTAACGGATTCTGCTCAAATGGGGTTTATGTTTATTTATTCTGATCAAATTCAATCTATATTGATGATAAATCATTAATGAATGGAACACCCTGTACTAGGGGGGGGGGGGAGGCAAACTTTGGCAAACTATGGCAAACTTTGGCAAACACTTTATTTGGCAAACCCCAAAAAAAGTGGAAGCATTTGCCAAAGTTTGCCAAAGTTTGCCAAAAATAAAACACCTTTTTGAGCTCTTTGGTAACACTTTAGGTACCCATTATATGCTTTTCAAGGATGCTGAATCGATTCCCAAGGTCTGTTTCACATTTTGACGTTATCCAGAAGCTGTAGCAGAGACCACATCCACATTGAATGGAGTAGGAGGCTACAGTAACAAATACGATATTTCATTACCTCTTATTTTAAGTTTTATGCATTTAAGTACTAAGTAGTCCGATCAAAAAGTTGTATGAAGCCCTAAAACCGAAGCATCCACGCTACATAAGTCTGTTCCAGCAGCCTAAAATCAATAGTAAGGCCCCACCGTTACCACTTACCAGTTTCCATGGATTCCTGCAACATAACCCGACATAACGTTGTTGAGAATGCTAATTGCCTACTGACGGCTGAGTGGAGCCTACTGCCTAGTGGAGGCTATGTAGAGCCTAATGGAGGCTGAGTGGAGCCTAGTCCAGACTATATAGAGCCTAATGGAGGCTGAGTGGAGCCTAGTGGAGGCTATGTAGAGCCTAGTGGAGGCTGTGTGGACCCTATTAGAGGCTGTGTAGAGCCTAGTGGAGGCTGAGTGGAGCTTAGTGGAGGCTATTGGTATAGGAGGCTGCATGAAGCCAGAGGAGGTTGGATTGGAGACTAGTCGAGGCTGAGTGGAGCCTAGTGTAGGCTGAATGGAGCCTAGTTGAGGCTGAATGGAGCCTAGTGGAGGCTATTGGTGCATATAGGAGGCTGAATGGAGCCTAGTGGAGGTTGAGTGGAGACTAGTTGAGGCTGAGTGGTGCCTAGTGGAGGCTGAGTGGTGCCTAGTGGAGGCTGAGTCGAGCCTAGTGGAGGCTGAACGGAGGCTGTGTGGAGGCTAGTGAAGGCTGATTCGAGCCTAGTTGAGGCTGAATGGAGCCTAGTGGAAGCTGGGTCTGAGCCTAGTGGAGGCTGAGTGAAGCCTAGTGATCTAGTGGAGGCTGTGCCTAGTGGAGGCTATTGGTGCATATGGGAGGCTGAATGGAGCCTAGTGGAGGCTGGTGGAGACTAGTCGAGGCTGGTGGTGCCTGTTGAGGCTGAGTAAAGCCTAGTGGAGGCTGAAAGGAGGCTGAGTTGGGCCTAGTGTAGGCTGAATGGAGCCTAGTTGAGGCTGAATGGAGCCTGAAGTATCTATGATATCCTTTACCTCTTCAAGAGTTTACCTCTTCAAGAGTTTACCTCTTCAAGAGTGTGGTTTTATCATATCAGTGTGGTTTTATCATATCAGTGT
Organism: Beroe forskalii; assembly: GCA_011033025.1. Classification (NCBI taxonomy): domain Eukaryota; kingdom Metazoa; phylum Ctenophora; class Nuda; order Beroida; family Beroidae; genus Beroe; species Beroe forskalii. Next base: position 5,882 of record WFMF01000279.1, on the reverse strand, counting down.
GGTTTTATCATATCAGTGTGGTTTTATCATATCTGTATTTCGTGTTATCTTACCATGATCGCTTAATACAACCTTTGCCTTTCTTTGCACATAATGTCTAGCAGTACCATGATTGGGGATACATCTAATTTATTTATTAGTTTTGATTCTTCGTCATCCCGGCCCGGCTTAGGGGGTGGGTCACCCGGCGGTGGTGAAGGGGCCACACACTACCCACCCGCCAACACGACACCCCCCGTTCCACCTTTTGGAGAGGTGGAACAGTCTCCAAGTAAGTCAGACGTCCCACCTTATTTAAGTTTCTCGGCTAAAACGTGCTATGAACTTTTCAGCATATTAAACGATGATCAACTTGAGCATGAATTGCGTCACTTCCAATTACTAGGTAAATCAATTAAAATTCGTGCTGATGCTAATAAGAATGTAAGGAAAGCCATAATTCGCCATGAAGTCAAGAAGGCATTAACTGATCAAATGTCATGTGATTTTACTAAGGCGTTAGAAAACTTAGAATCCATAACAAAATCCATCTCTCATGTGGCGGAGGAGGCAGAAAAGCTGAACAACATCCCAGCAGCTCGACCCGTGACCGATCCCAGCCCTGAATTCCCAGTTATGGTGCAGCAGTCGGACTCAACACTCTCTTCCGACTTGACTCTCCCCTCGACTCCTTTTTCAGTGACATCACATCCCTCTGTTACTAGCCTCGACATCGGTGAAATAACTCTACCAGACACGGTATGTTCTTTCAATTCAAATGTCTGTTTTCGTGATCTCTCGATCGATGCCGCCATGAACCAGATTTCATTTGATAAGAGTCATAAGGGTGGCAGGAAGACCGCGTATTTCGGTAATGTGCCTTATTCGTACGGCCAGACCACTCATGCCGCAAATCCGTACCCTGATTGCGAAATCTTCCGCAACATATTTGAAAGACTTACACCTGAATACCCCTCTTTCACTCGGGACAATGTTACATGCCTCGTAACTTCATATGCTGATGGCACTGTGGGCATTCCTGCACACTCCGACAACGAAGAGCAAATTGTTCCTGATAGCACCATTGTTACTGTTTCGTTGGGCGCCAGCAGGAAACTAAGGTTTTTGAACAGTTCTGGCCCAATAAATGAGCATGATGTTAGCGTAGAGCACGGCACGTTATACACCATGTCAGCTGCGTCCCAGAGTGAGTGGTCTCATAGCCTAGTCCCCGATAAGCAGGTCAAAGAACCTAGAATCTCATTCACTTTTAGACATTTGAAACCAGAGATTACTTTGCCATCTGACGAGTCATCCACGGTGCAGGAACCTCCCCCCTCTACCCCCCCAATCAAGCCACCTGAGCCGATCAAGCCCCGCATCGCCAGCGGATCCCACAGACGAATTCTATTTCTGACTGATTCGGTCCTTAAACACACCCCTAGCCATATTTTTAACAGCGTGGGAGGGAACAATCAGTATAGGTGTGTGCTGAAGATGAACTACGAGCTAGCCAATGTATTTAATTTCGATGCTGAATTTAAGTACTCGGACATCGTCGTAATATCCTGCGGTGTCAACGACCTAGCCCGCTATGGGAAACGTCCTGAGGTACTTGCGGACTTGATTATCCCACGACTTAAACGGTGCTGTGCGGCCAATAAGAACTCCACCTTCGTCTTTAGTAGTATTCTCCACACTTCCCACAGTTGGCTGAATAAGGAAATTGACGTGTTCAACAGGATCATGTTTGACGTGTCACTGAAGGTGAATAACTTTGTTTTCTTTGACTCTCATTCTGTCCTCTTGAGCAACCCAATATCAGGGCCAAGGTCAGCCAGAAATGTGGGGGTACTTGCTAGGGACGGCGATGGGGTTCACATCACATTTGACGCCCGGAAGTTGGTCACGGATCAGCTTGTGAACGGTCTCCACCTGCTAGCGTGTGGTAGGGAGGGGCGCCAGGTTGCTGATCGTCTACATGGCTGGTCCTGGCCGCTACGGCGTGAATACTGGGACACTTTCAATAGGAGCGGCACTTCTATAATCAAACGCGGATGAGGAGGAGTGATCGTCATTGTATTGCTGCAAAAGATAGATATGAAAATCTAAACGCGACTTAAGTTAACCAATGTAACAACTAAACTTACTATGTGACAACTAAGCGCTGTAATAAAATGAACTAGTGTTCATCATTATCTTGCCGTTCATTGCGCCATTATCTCAGACCGTTATCTGCACTACGCTGTTTAGACTGTCACTTTGCTATACCACGGTGACGGGCTGGGCAGTGTGCAGGGAGGTAGGGTTTGACACTGGGCATTGGTAATGCAATAGAAGGATAAATGTTAATAATCAAGCGATCTCTACTTTGCTATCTCAAACTTCCAGTCTAACAAACCACTCGAAATTATTATAAATTTATTTTCAATAAAATAAATTAACTAAACTTCCCATACTAACGGCAGCATCAGTGCGCGCACACAAGGCTTACAGTCTTCGCAACCACTGGTACTGTTTAACTGTTATATTTGTAGTGTTATAAATTACTGTTACTGTCCCCATCTGTACTGTACGTGTGTCTGAAGAGGTAAATGACCTCCTCAGTTGTCTGTAACAGTTGTAATGTTCGTATCCCAAAGCACCACCGTAAGCTTAAATGCTACATATGTAATGAAATTAAGCATTATAAGTGTCAGAAATTGAGTAAGGCTGATGTTAATACGCTAGTTAAGGTGAGACCCAATAGTTGGGCGTGTTATGAATGCATATCCAGTATCTTACCAGTAAATGCTACAATGCGTAGAAAGTCTACAGCAACACCAAAAACTAAAATTAAGTGTAGTGCATGTAATGGCTTCTCGTACAAGGCAAATAACATAGAATCCTGCCCATGGTGTGATGGAGAGTGCCACAAAAAGTGCTTGAAGGGCGAATTAGGCTGCATTAAATGCTGTGGAAGCATGATCCCAGGATATTGGTATCATGCGTAGGGTAGCGCGGGGTAAAATGAGCCACGGGGGAAATTGAGCCACCGCGGGGTGAAATGAGCCAGTCCTGGGGTAAAATGAGCCACCCATTCTAAACCACTGTTAGTATTATCAAAGGGTCAAACAAAGACAAGTGAATTCAAATGAAGTCAAAAATACATGAATCCTGATTGATTAACTTTCAAATCTACTTCCTATTTGGAAGATTTGTCACGAAATGAGAGTAAAAAATGTACTGATGTTCATTGATTGAATTGTAGGTAGTAGATTCACACAACACTGTACTTGCATGTATGAATGTATATTTATAAGAGCATCTCCCAATTACCTTGTACTTGTATGAAAAAGTACTTCCTATTTTAGTACAAGTTGAGCTCTTTTTTGAATATTTCAGAAAATTTTCTCAGAATTTATGATTGTATATATATATGGTTTAGTTGCAAAATTTATGAATCCCAATTTCATCAAAAGAATTTTTAAACTTTTTAACAGCATTTTCAATCATTTAAATATGATTGTGATGAAACCAAACCTTTGATTTAACATAATGATTGATTTCAATGAACTTAGACTGTTTCATATATTTTTACCAGCGTCGTAGGGGTAAATTGAGCCACTTTTTAAAAATCCTATTATTTTACTGTTTTAGATTTTCTACCACTCATTCTTAATTTTTATCACTTATAAGAGTCTATTAAATGTGTCTGGGTGCATTTCAATGCTTAAATTGAATGAAAAATTTTTATGGGGTAATTTGAGCCATTTTGTGGTTTGGGCGTGGCGCGTCAAAAAAAATGGTTTCCATCAAATAGTTTCCATCGAGAAATTTCATCATTGATGGTACTAAGACCTCCAAATAGGCAAACATTGTCTCTCTTGGCTTATGGACAAAGTTGCAAGGGTGGCTCATTTTGACCGGGACATGGGGTAAAATAAGCCACTGATGCAGTGTCTTTAATCCAATTAACCGCGACCAATTAACAATTTCAAATGTTGGAATATGCCACATTATGAAGCCAATGCATAACCCTTGAAAATGGCACTGATTAATTTTGGCATAATTGGAAAGTCTTCGGCTGCCTGACTAAATAGTAAAAAAGTGGCTCATTTTACCCCGCGCTACCCTATGAACTTTTGGATATGAGTGGCTGGAAAAATAATTCTGTATTTAATCCATACGCCCAGGACAATTCCGTAAATATAATTGGTAATCAGATCAGTAATGAGGAAGAAAATAATGAAATGTGGTCCAACGTATCAGACTTATTGGTAAACTGCAAGTATACGATACTTAAAAAATCTCACTCACGCTAAGAAAAATGAACTAAGTGTGCTCTCCCTAAACATAAGATCTGTCCATAAAAACTTAGAGTCTATACTTGACCTAAACAACACCTTTGCTAAGTTCGATGTTTTATGTTTTAATGAAACCTGCACAAATACCGAGAGACTTGCTAACGGGCTAGATGACTTGCGAATTGAAGGCTTTCACCCACCTGTCCACCAAGCACCGGCACGCAAGAGCCACCGTGGGGAGGATTATTAGTTTATGTTAACTTAAACGCTTGTGAAGAAGATGACATTGAGGCCATTAGTTTGGAAGAGGAACCGTCCACTGACGGCGAGGTGCTATTCTTAAAAATAAAATCGTGCAAAAAACTCAGTCGCACTGTCATAATTGGCAATGTTTATCGATCACCATCATCACGTACCGCCCAAAGTTTCCATAATATCATAGAGAGCTCTCTAAACAAACTAAGTAGACATAGGACTAAACAGGTATTGATTGTCGGAGATTTCAACATTGACTTGATTAAATACGAATCCGACGACCATGCTCGCGATCTGATTGACTTAACTAGCAACCATGGCTTCTCACAAGTCATATCAAGGCCTACTCGCATAACTGACCACAGCGCAACCTTAATAGACCACATCTACACTAACCAAGTTCACAAAGTAGTAAACACGGCAGTTGTAACGCTCGACATAACAGACCACCTCGCTACGTATATCAGAGTTTCTCTTGATGGCGAGTATGACAGAACTACCCGACCAGTCAATCGTCGCAATGATAGGTAAAACATGCAACTATAGGCTCTTTAACGAAGCTAATAATGATAAGTTTAAGGAACTACTGGCTAATGAAAACTGGGACGATGTTAAAAAATATCGTAAATGCTGATGATAAATATAACCAGTTCATAGGAACTTATACAAAGCACTATGAAGTAGCGTATCCACTCGTGGATAAAAGAGTTCGGCGGAAAAATGAGCGTGTACTTCCTAAACCTTGGATAACGGAGTGGTTAGAGGATGCCTGTAATCGTAAAATTTGTTATACTACGAATTCGTAAATAATCCTAACAAGAAAGTAAAACGAAATATGAAAAGATGTAAATTTGCGACAAACATATAAACATTGCCAACAAAAATATTATCGAAAATATTTGATGACTATTCTGATAACTGCAGGAAAAAGTGGCAAATGATTAACAAACTACTGAACAGGAATAATAAACGCGTCCAAATTAAGAAATTGATTGATAAGGACGGAAAAGTAACTCATGATACTGAAGCAATCTGCGAAAAATTCAACGATTATTTCACTAATATTGCCAGCAACCTCAAACAAAATTGAAAATTCCGGTTCAGATAACGATTACAGGTGTCATCTAAATGGTTCCAGTCCAATACCATAGTCACTTTAGGAGTCATGAAGCATGAAGTTAGGGACATATTAATAAGTTCAAGAACAAGTCTACTAGGGACACAAAAATAAGTGTGCTAAAATTAGCGGCCGAAGATGATAGTTTTATTGAAATACTTACCGATACCATCAGCCATCCCTTTGATCAAGGTATATTTCTGAATCTCTTAAGCTAGCGCAGGTAGTTCCAATACTCAAGGAAG